>MU182129.1:165703-178559 GCA_016904865.1 Pissodes strobi
TACGAAGTAAAACCCGGAGACCAATGGGGCGTTTTGGAGCCCGGCACATGCAGGGCGTTTAGGCGAGTATACTTTTTACCTATCGTCTTAAAATCATCGAAAACCTATAGAGGGGAAAAGAGAGGGGTAATGATTTCCTTACAGAAAAGCGAATAGAAACTTTTTGACGTTCCGAAGCCCAAAAAAGATATCTTACGGTTGTTCAAAAGCCCACATGTTTTCAAATATACATCAAAGTAACACTGCGAAGCCCAGCGGTGTTGCCATTTTAATTTATAGCTATTAGCACTTTAGTATCTATTTTTAGATTCAAGGTTATTGAAATAATAGTTTCAGGAGAATATTGTGTTTGTCTTCTTGGGCTTTTTATGGTAATAAATATTGCTAATGAGGTCATTATAGTTGCACTGGATCAACCTTATCTCTTTTTAAATGGAGCAGCCTGTGTATTATTATAATTGTTTATTATACGTAACATTCTATACAGATTTTATATATGATGTCATACTTATGAAATGAATAGTTTCGAATTTATAAACAGATTAAAATAGGCTCTTTGGCTGTTTTGTGCCTTTGTAGCAAAAAAACGTTCAGAGATAAAGCAATATTCGTTTCACATTTCTATCTTAACATTTAGAAAATTATTTAATGGTGCTTACTTATCAAAATTTGGTACCTTGGTGGGTACTATCAATCAAGGTATTACATTTAGTACTCATGGTTCCAATCGTCAATCAGTGTCATCAGATACGTTGTTAAAAAGAATGGCATCATACAGGAAATCTGTTTAGAACCTTACGTATAATACAAAATTATAATAATATACAGGCTGTTCTATTAAAAAAGGTGTATGCATAAAACCCCACGGCAGAAGTTAAATCTTTCTTTCAGACCGATATTGAAAATTATATTAAATTAAAAAGAAATCACACGCGGTAGAAGTGGACCATTCATAAAACTAAACCATGGGGCCACCCGTCAACAACTTTTCACTTTGTGTTAAAACACGTAAAATTTGCTTTCATTTATGATCATCTTCGAAGTGTGTTAGGCAAAATCAGATAATGAATTTATCCTTACTGTATCTAGAACATATTTTATTACAAATGATCCATATATAGTCTGACGGGTACGTGAAGATTCATTCACTTTTCAAATAGATATTTGAAGGTATTTAGGCCGATTGTCATCGGAATAAAAATTAATATTTGTGTAGTACCTAATTGTAATAATGCTATTTTAATTTACTCTTAAAAGATAAGCCGCATATGAGTATGCGTACTTATTCGGAAATATAATAAATGCATTTTATAGAGTTATGCGGCTTTGCATGCATGGAGGTTCCACTGGTGGCGCAAAATATAAGGAAACACCCGGTACATATACTAATTCGAGAACTTTGCTTAATGTCAACCACCCTGCATATTTCAGAAAATATGTAAAATGCATGTTGCAAAGCCCGTCGTTACTAACCCAAACTATGTAATAAGTTCGTTGTGACGCCCGAGTTATTTTTAGATTCAAGGTTAAATTCAGAAACATAATAGGCAAATATTTTCCCTTAAAATATCACTTTATTTATATTTGTGTTTTCTCATAGTTATTTCCGTACTCCGTCAAATTATGTAGAAATATCCCGCCAACGCAAAAAACATCTAGCCATGTCCTAGCTCTGTTTGAGGCAATTAACTAGTTTGAAAGTGTCTTACATCCACTAAAATGTACTAGATCAGTCCAGTCTGCTCTCTAGCCTCTCAGTTCAGTTAAGACGTTCGCTTAAATAGCAGTAAAACGTGCTGTTCTCCGGCCAAAGGTCAAATTCCTTTTTGGGCCAATTTCTCTTGTATGCACAAATATTAGAGAATATTTCGTGCACCTCAGTTATCTTTGTTCAAGGTTGGACAAAGACCTCCTTTTGGGCTTTTTTAAAGCAATTCTTCGAAGTCAGAAATGATAGCATCCCCTTTGGAAATTGGAACACAAAATGGCGGAAGGCTGACTGACATTCCTGGTCGAATTCCTGTAAAGCAAGGCAGGTAAAGCAGTCAAAGTGAAAAGGTATGCTGTGTGAATTTTGCTAAGTTGGAGAACGAAGTATTAAAATAAGAAAGATAAAAGCTCATTTTTAAATCAAACAATCAAGACTCTTCAGTAGACATTTCTAATTTTAAGAAACCTTTTGTAATATTAGTTTCATGCTTGAATGGATGAAGACGAATGCCTGCAACTATTCTAAGAACTGTATGTATAATTTCTATTTAACATAGAAAACACTGTTCATTTATATCATTGTCTTTATAAGAAGAAAGTCGTTCAACGGGGCCTGTGGAGAGGTGCTGCCCCCAGTGGCTGGCACCAAAAACAGTATTTATGAATGAAAACACGTGCAATGTTTACCCTACATACGAAAAGGAAGGGGTAGAAAGGGGAATACAATATTATATTCGCGGAGCCGTAGATTTCCAAGAAATGATCTTCAGCCAAGGCTAAGTGGCTAGAACCGGTTTTATCAGTTTAATTTTAACACACAAAATGAAATTTCCAATACTGCTTCTCCAATCTTGACTTTTCAATTGAATTTATTTTATGTTTGAGAAAATGGTTTTTAGCATTTTTAACACATTGATTTTTGTGTCAATTTCTTTGCTAGTTTCTATTTTATTCTTATATGCCTAATTGAATTGGTGCAGTAGTCGAAGAAAATAGATTTGCATATGCCATTAAAAAATGGGAAAATAATGAACAATAATAAAATCCTATTTGCTAAATGTAAAACGTTTTGACTTGATATAAGTAAAATTTTACAATATAAACTGGATATTTTAACGCATTCAAAATTAGGAACATTAAAAACATATTATTAAACTATAAAAAAAATTATATATATAAAAATTGATTATTCGTTTCCTATTATTAGTCAAAAAGTAAGAAGGTATCACAATTTTTAAACATCCAATGTTTATAGAGAAAAAAAGATAAAAATTAAATTTAGTTCCAATAGTAGGTAGGTATAGTTATTTCATGTATTTTTTCTTTTTATAGAAAGAAGACAATTAAACATTTTCTGCAATGTTATGCTTTAATGCACCAGAAACATGTATTTATCAAATTATTGATTAAAATGTCTTGTTATTTGGAGATTAATAATAAAATTAAATATTTTTATTTTATTAAATTTCATTATTTTTGCAAAAGAGGGGGAGATAAGAAATAAGGTGTTTAAAAACTGAAATCAAAACTCTTACCTTGGATAAGTCTTTATTTAATATGAGTTCAGCATATATTAATACTAATTTATGTATCGGTACATATAATATTGCTCCAGGCCAACAGCCAATGTTCAAAACTTTCAATCGCTTATAGCCATTATTATTATTATTACATAATTGACAATCAAATTAAATTAATATAAATGTACTCTTCAAAATATATACTGTAGGTTATTCGCTATAATCAAGTAAATAATTTCTGAAAAAATTCGGATTTAGGATAGTGAAATAAACAACATCCGAGTAAAACTATATTTACTCGAAAATTAAACAATTCAATTGATAAAACACATCAACCTATACAACCCTTAAAACTAAAGAACAAGTATATAAGATAAAAAATAAGCATCGAGAGTAGTGTGCTGTTTCGGGCAACTTCTGGTTTGATTCATCCCTTATTTTCAACTGATCATTTTATGTTCACTTGTATTATTTCCCTTTGAAATAATTCATTTATTTTATCTTAGATGCCAAATTTTTTCATATCAAAGTTTTGTGTTATTGCCTATCAAACTTGTAAAGTTATACATGTTCTTAAAATAACTTTCTTGTATATTATAAGTTACAATTAATCACCAGTTAAGGAAATTTGAAACCATACCATAAGCATAATTATTTTTGCTATTTTTCAATCAGAAGTTGCTAATATAGCTATTGTGATAAACTGATGTATCAATGTTTCCTGCCAAACAATATTGGTCCATAAAAGATACTTTTTAATTTAAAAAATTCAAACTCGCTAGAAAAATATTACTTTTTTACACTGGGAAAAAATCCTTAATTGTAGTAAATTGGAAAAATACAATTATATAATATACATTTAAAGTTTTATGTTCTAGTTAAAAAAAACTGCAAACAACTTTTTCGAATACTAAGTAACTAAAAATAACTCTTGGAGTAATATTAAAATGTTGTTTTTACTCCGTCAATAAAAGTGGATAGTGAATAAAAAAATTATAACGTCAATTCGCATTTTGAATACGACTTACATTGTTTATATATTAAAGTCCTTACTAAAACACTAATTATGAATTCCCGGTGGGATAAACATGAATCACCTCCAAACCAGCTTATCCGGGCAATAATTGATTTTTTGTTTTAAAACTAAATAGTACATTGGACATCTCTACGCTTTGCTGTATTGAAAGCCATCTAAGCGGCTTTACCATCAAATTAATGGGAGTAAGTATAAGGTGTACAGAACAATATAGTGCACATAGCTTTATTTCGTAGCAACTGGAGTCTTTGTATATCAGCCTTTTTACCTGATATCAACAATGAAAAACAGTAATTGAAATGCGGATATATAATGGTATTATATATAAGAACACGACCCCAGTGTCTAAGAATCTCAGCTATTCTCCTAAAAAATTCTATCTTTTCCAATTTTTTTTTCTAATATGATCTACATGTAACGAAAAATTAAGCTGAGAATCCAAGACAACCCCTAAATATTACTAGATGCATTTTCAAATAGGCTATTAGATATCTATCTTAATCCAATAATTATTTTCTAGACATCTATTACAATTCTGCTTAGAGCCAAAAAAAACATGTACTTTGTCTTTTTTTTTAACCTAAGCCTATTTACACACGAGTTATAAAGGATGTCAAGTTTTGATTTCATAGTATCTACTACCTGATTAAAATCCTTCCCGCAAACACAGATCAACATATCGTCCACAAACAAACTTAGAAACATATCATTTAAAACTCGGTCTAGGTTATTGACATATAGCACAAACAAAAGGGGGCTCAGAACACTACCCTGTGGCACATCTATCTCACTATCAACCAGATTTGAGGACACATTATTCACTCTAGTCACTTGGAAGCGATCCTCCAGGTGGTCAGTGAACCAAATAAGTGCACTGTTTGTAATTCTGTAGGCCTGTAGTTTGTGGATAAGTCTTCTCCTATTGATGGTCTCAAACGCACGCTGAAGGTCAATGAAAACGCTCAGGACAACATTTCCATCATGAACATATGAAGACCATTTCGAACAGACATCCTGTAATGCTGACTCGCACGAATGTTTTTCCCAAAAACCCGACTGACCTTTAAATAACAATTTGTTTACCTCTAGAAACTGTCGCAGTTGTTCATACCACAATTTCCAGAATTTTGTCTATTACCGATAATAAATTAATGGGTCAATATATTTTTCTGGTTCATTTGTTCTAGGCATTGTAAGGGATGTATTGATCAGGTGAAGTAAAGAGTACCCAAGTACACAAACAGCAGTCTTTAAAAATTTAACTGCTCAGATTTCTTGAACCACATTTAATGGGAAAATATTTGGCACCAATGACGAAGACATACTTTGTAGGCATAGCGATCAAAGAAAGCTTTCTCGCCTGGGGGATGTTCCTTTACAAATTGATGCTCTCAAAATAGACGTTATCTGAAACAAATTAAAATCTAATGTAATTTTGACTTAGTTTGTAAAGAATTTGTTTGTCAAAAACTGACACAATTAAAAAAATACAAATGTGGAACAACCCAAAAAAGTAAATTTAAAGAAATCTAAACGCGCATGCTTTAAAAGTGCTCTTATACACTTATATCATAATATGCTATTAATTAAATTCAATATTAATTCCATACATTTGTCATCCTTCCTTATACATGCCTATCAATCAATTAATTAACTATACAAAACTGTTCATAGACACCTAGACGTGCAACATCTGTGTATATGTACTTACGTACAAAATAAACGTTAATATTATGAGAAAGCATACTGATGAATATAAAAAAGTAGATTTAAAGATTTACCCTATCCCTATCTACATATATATGATTATTATAAAAATGTTCATCGTATTTAATTAAACCTGTTCTGTTTATTAAACTTCGAAACTGCTATTGCAATACTCTTTCCGACAAAAACTACAAAACAAAGGAAGTGGGTACTTTTGTACTTACCTAGAAAAAAAACGTAGATAGATAATCGCAATTTACTCAGCCCAAAATTAATAATTACAACCCAAACACAAACATTTTACAAAGCAGCTTCTTCAACTTGAACAATGGCGGAAAATATAAAAATAAACAATGAGATATTCGCCGCCAGGTAACAGCCCTTGGGAATGCACCAATAGAAATGTAGGAACTCCCTCCTTGCAACGTCTCTCGTAGTAGGCGTAGTAATTTCTTGAAATTTAATAATGGGCACATTTCAGGCCGGACGCCATCTAGCGATGAGGCCTTTTTTCAGTTCGAGGTTGAATAACTATTTCCCTATATAAACAAAGTTTATATCTATCACATTTAAATGCAATTTACACCTGCATTATTAAATTATATCAATACCGAATACATGTTTCAATTTATCTCACCACCCTATATTATACTGTCCATTAAAAGTGGTTAATTAAGATACCACACCCGTCTTTATGGTTTTAAGCAATAATAAAAGCACTTGTTTATCCCGACCAGTTACCATAGCTCCAATATCAGTAAAATCAGCTGTATTTCTTTTTATAAATCCCAACATTTTTAAAGCTTTATTTCTAATAACTTCAATGTTTTGAGAAAAGTGACCTTGTTGTCAAATATAATACCAAGATCTTTAATTAAGTTTACATTTTCAAGTGGAGTATTGTTTATAAAGTAATTGCTGACTATATGCTTGCTAGATTTTGAGAATTGAATATATTTACACTTATCTGTGTTAAGGATCATTTTATTTTCTTCACTCCATTTAAAAAATCGATCAAGGTCACTTTGAATCTGTAGTGTTGAGTCATTATCTGAAAGAGGTAAGTAGATCATCAGCATATATAAAAAAATAACAGAACTTAAAACATTGGGATATGTCATTTATAAAAATAATAAATAAGATTGGTGCCAAGTGTGCACCTTGAGGTGCACCAGACGATACAGCGATTGGATTTGAGAAACAGTTATGAATTTTTGCAATTTGCTCTCTCCCAGAGAGATAAGACCATAACCAGCACGATAAACTTCTATGCACCCCATAGCAAAAGAGCTTCTCAATCAGAATATCTATATTTAATTTGTCAAATGCTTTCCCAAAATCTGTATATATTGAGTCAACTGAATGCCCATGTTCAAATGCCTCAATTATATGCGTATGATAGACTAGAAGATTAGGCGTTATAGATCTACCTTGACAAAAGGCATGCTTCTGTGTAACTATGATATTTTTAAATTTTCCCTTTAAAAAGTCCGCTATAAATGATTCAAAGAGCTTTGGAATCAATGATATTAATGAAATAGGCCTTTAGTTTTCAACATTTTCTCTATTTTCACAATTTTTAAAAACTGGAATTACATGTGAAGTTTTCCATTTTTTTGGAAAAATTCCCATAGTCAGAGATTTATTATTAAATAATATCCATAATGGCATAGACAGTGAAAAAGCACAATTTCTAAGAAATAATGCATTTATGTTATCGGGACCAGATCCTTTGGACACATCTAGGTTAGCAAGCTTTTCATAAATATCAGAAATCTTAATATATAAACTGTTCAAGTTTAAATTTGGTGAGCTGATTCTCTTGGTGACAGCACTAAGGCTTTGTGATGGAGTCGGTTTTACATTTACGCTAGAAAAATATTGAGCAAAGGCATTTGCGATTTGTTTACCACTGTCAAAACTTTTCTCTTTATACCTAACATTTTGTTGCGCGTAAAACCCTTTCAATGTGTTAGCGAGATATAATGAATCAGATGATACCTACCCTTAAGGATGCGGCCAGCGCAACATGTGTGCTCCGACTTGCTCGTCGGCGTGGTAGTGGGTCAATTACTTACTTTTGACCAGGGCGCCACCAGTTTGAAGTATCCAAATCCGCAGATCCAAACAGGAAGATCCTCGGTCTTAAGAATCCATAAGGGCTATCCAAAATCGACGATTATCCGCTACACAAGGGCGATTTAAAATCCAGACGACTGATAAATACAATCGTTTGGTTGATGCATTTCAGAGCAAATAAAAAACGGTCACGTTCGTGCAGGTTTTTATTTATTGGCGTTCGTTAGGTTTGACAGTAACGTGTCGTCATATTACTTCCAATAATCAAAATAATATAAATATACAACAGGTAAAAGAGCTCAATGGGAAACAAATAATAATCTATATGCTCATAAATGTAAAGACAGTAATTTGAATTAAAATTGCGTTATACTAGAAGTGAATTAGATAAGAGTGATCGAACAATTATTAGCTACGCTTTAGCTATAACGGAAGTAACAATATAACACCAAATGATTACGAAAGATCAAATCAAGTTCAACAAATTAATCAACAATCACAGTTATCCGTCTAATAGTAGCTACTAAACTTTGGGCGCGTTTACCATGGTAGACGACTCGCAGTTGTACATGAATAAACCTTACTGATTCAGATAGTCAATAAATTAGAACGACAATGTTGATCATTTAACGCAATATAAATCAAATTGTAAGATCAAAGAAAGGTAATACATAAAAACATGAGCATTAATAGAATCACACTAGTAGATTCAGTAGTTAATTAGATTTACATAAGTAAGCTATGCTTACACCCGAACATTACCGAGTATATCTATATCAGTACCACGCAGAAAACTAAACACGCGATATGATGCAACGCCGGAAAAACTCTAAAACACGCAATCTAATATACGCTGAAAAATATCAATAACACGCTGAAAATACACGCGTGAAAATATCAGTGACACGCCACTAACATTATGCCGAAAACATCACAAATATAACCTAAACTTATCTTAACTGTATTTGCCGATGTCACCTACGGCATTCTGCACACGGACTTCAGCAATGCACCTTGGGACCATAAACTCTCAGTGGCATTTGAGGTAATCCCCATACCTCTATGGCTACAGTTGGTACCAATAACACAACCAACTGTATTGACTGGCAGCTACTTGGTTAGCCACTTAAACATCTCTCCAAAGCAAAGCTCGCTCCAAACAACAATAGCTTGCTCCAGATACACAACTCCAAGCACCACAGCTCCAGCCAGAATGTCTCCTGGTAAAATTGGCTTCCAACAACAACGACTCCCCGGAAACTGGCTCCCGTACAAAGAAAAAAAAAACCCTGAAAGAGAACAAGCGCTAAGTATGCATTCACTTACTGCAATTTCAAGCAGCTCCTCTTTCAGAACACTCCCAATTCAATGAGTATTTAAAAATAATAATATTAGTCGTCTTGCCAAAAGGCGAAGGTCATAATATAACCAATATCATATCACCCTACAGGTGATAGACATCAAATACTAAGAAAAACTGACTAATAATATAACCACTGGTTGCTATTTCAAGAGTTCAGACCCCCAGGCAAGAACAAAGCTTGTCCATTTATGTCATTAATATTAAATCTAAATTTACTAAGCTTATGTATGACTTTACAAGTTCCTATAAGCAAAATTTAAAGCAGAAATGAAATTTATCAAAGATTATATACAATTTTATACATTATTAAACCCAATTATACAATACGGGTGCCCATAAAGACAAAGAAACAGCTATGAGTGTTCGACGACAATACGATACGAGAACGGTATCATGAACTATCATTCAATACGCTTATTTTCCCCAGAATATTACTTCTTGTAAAAATAATGAGTATAAATAAATCATGCTTTGCCTGTTCCAGGCCTAAATTATCTTTTGTTTGATGATATTGTGTGATTTACGTGCAAAAATTAATACATTTTCGAAAGTAACATCCTCTATATTAATGCATTTTGCAGTATTAATGCATTTTGCAGTATTTCAATTCTCCCTGGGACCCGTTAGTTAAACTATAGTGAAATAACTTATACTCTGATAAAATAAATCCCCTCTGTACAGAAAATAAATGAGTATGTACAAAATATAAGATTTATTTACCTAACTACTTAGGGTTTTTCGATGGTACTGACGAATTGGGGAGCAAACGCTCTCTTCTACAGATATTCCTCGAAGAAGGAAACGGCGTACTTTGTTCCAGAATACACTGCACGTGGCGAGTTACTAATCCAATCTTGACTTTAGGCAAAAACCAGCCCATCCACAGTCAAGCCATAAACTAGAGCAACCTAGCAACTTCGCAACTTTATACCCGAAATATAAGTATATAATCCCCTATTTAGGGCGAATTACAAATTCTTAAACTTTTATCAGGCGAACGCACTACCTCCCAAGAAGGTTTTCTGAAGAAAGAGGACGATATCGAGCCAAAATCCAGCAACTAGCTCGTGAAATTCGATGTTAAAAAGCTAGGAAAAAAAACTCGAACCATAAGCCCGTTCCACACTGTCCTGTAATCATACGCAAACTACAGCAGCCGATGTCGCCAAATTTACTAACATCTACAATATGCAATGAAACGTATCTAAGGCTGTATAATATTATACATTGCTGGCAGAACAAAGAAATCCAACGATAAATCCATCATCGACAATGACCAGACAACCAGCAACTATCTCGTTCCGGCCGGCGTCATTTACAATTTCTATCATCCAGTCTGTTCAACGCATTCAGTCGATTCGATCATAAATGTACCTTTAGCTCCAGTCGGTTTTTTTCCTATATTAAACCATATATTAAATACTGCGGAGCAGTTCGAGCAACGTTGCCAAGTTAGGGAACATACGCATTTAATAACATATCTTGACTGCGTATTTTTAACGCGAAAGCGAAAAAACAGTCGTTTAATCAAAACTGACGATAGCACATCAATTAATTATGTATATTCCTGTTGGCCTAAATCGCAACCACGTAAAAATTACAGGGCGATCACTTTGCCAATTAAACATCTGGCAACGTTCCAAGAATAACCCTTTTCATTAAAAGTTCCAAAGTGCATTATATTTAACGCGTCCGTAGGCAACCAACAATTCTTTTAAGGTATACTTACGCCGAAATAAGAAATTAGTCGCAAGGTATTAACGGTGGAATCATTGACATTATTCGACTTCTATCTGTTACATATTCATGCTAAATTGTTATGTAACAAATTGATGGAATATCATTCTTTCTACCCCTAGACTTAATGAATCTCCAGAAAACATTAATGTTACCCTTTAGATTAGTCTTAATATTTTTGATATAAAGGCTATAATCCTGGTGAACCATTTCTTTGCATAATTTACGTAAATGACAGAATGAATCATAATCCACATTTGAAGTAGTTCTCTTATATTTTGAATGCTGCTCTTTTTTTCCAAAAATCATACTCTTAAGTTCAGGGGTAAACCATATGGGAAATTTAAAATTACTTTTTATAAGCAACGTGGGCACATAAGTCTCAAAACAATCCAAGAGAACATCATAAAAACATTCAACATCATTATCCAAGTCATTCACCAAGAGGGCATCCCAGTTAAAATTAATCAATGAGTTGTTAATTACATTGAAATCCGCATTTTTAAAATCATAGATTTGTTCTTCAAATTGCAAAGCTTCATAATACTGAATACTTACAACAAGTGCTGGGAGGAGAAGATCATCAGCACAATTATTTACCTTACTAAGACTACGATTATTAGTAAATAGTAGATCCAACAAGACACCATTACAATTTTGTATTCAGTTTATTTGAACCCAGTTGGAAAACAGCATAGAGCTATGAAGAATATCACCAGAGGCAGTCTGTCTTCCAATGCCACTCTCAAAGTTGGTTTCATCCAAAAGCTTAAGGTGGGGCAGGTTGTAATCATCCATGATGTACATGACTTCGGAGCTGTCACTAAAGTTTTCAATATTGTTGCAGTGACCTTCATATTCCAATGCAATGCTTTGGGGGGGGGGGGGGGGGGTTTGAATATACTGCACAGAAATTAATTTTTCCAATTGATACAGAAGGCCACACCTCTTCATGTTCACATATCAATTTTTTTATTTCCACTTGGTGTGCTTTAAACTTTTTCATTACTGCAATTAAAACACCCCCTCCTCTGGATTTGCCCGTTGCAATGATATCTGAAGTAAACAGTCCATATATCGAATCCACATATGAAGGGTTAAAAGTCCGTACTTATAAATATCTTCCCTTAAAGGTTTTTTATATGCATCTAAAAGAATGTTTATTTCTGACGGTTTTGTAAGACAAATGGGACAAGTGAAGGAAGACTATAGTGGTAGATGTGGTCCACATGCATTGCCCGGTGAAATACCATCACATTGGCTTAGGTGGCGTGAAATGACCTCTGGTTCATGTTTCGTCATCATGTCTTTGTGATCCTGTTCCCAGGGTGGAAAAGAAAAGAAAATATATTGCATGATGGCGCCTCCCAGATCAAAATACTCCGGAGGTAAAATAGCCTCCCATTCAGATCTCCGGATGGAGATTGGCCTGGGGGGACCATCATGCCTTCTTGGAAAAGAGACTGAAACGAAAAAAAATATTTGACATATATTTACTGTACATTTACAAAAAAATAAACAGGGATATCTGGCCAATGACTTCGTAATATAATTCTATACAAAAAAACAAGTTTCAAATAGCCAGTAGTTTTTAAGTATAAACTTTTTGAAAATGGGAAATACTAAAACGAAGTTTTATCCACAATACCGAAACAGAATTATTGCACTCGACGCGCGTTTCGCTAACCATGTTAGCATCATCAG
>MU182129.1:198559-227540 GCA_016904865.1 Pissodes strobi
CTTGAGAGAGAGTGATTGCAAACATGTGAGTTTACTTACTTGGGTTTCGAGACAAGACTCGATTACTTGTGATTCGAGACAAGACTCGATTATAGAACCCCCATGGACAAGACCAATGGGGACGCCAGTACAGCGTCATACTGAGATCGAGGACAATGGCAGCAGGGTGCCGATAAATACCTTTTTGTAGGCTTGAGATGACGATAACTATGGCTGCATACCACAATTCACTTGAGTAGAGAACTAGAGGGATTATGAGGTCTCAAAACGTGAAAACTTTCTCGGCATGGCGACTTGGCTCCATGCCGGCGGGAAAAGCGCCCTTAGCGCGGCTTACATGGTTGAGGTTCAAGATGCTACTCACTATTCGAACGTGAGAACTAGATCAACTTGAAGAAGTTGTCAACGCTCCTTGTCACCGCCCCTTCTGGCGGGATAATCTACATCCTCCGGAAATAGAAAGGGCAATAATGTATCCCGTGTGGGGTTGCTAGTCCTCCATCGGGCGCCTCCCCAGGTGGCGGATAGTGGAACGCCTCCCAGATATGAGTGGTACCGGGGAAATGAAATACCCGTGGCGGACCAAAACTAGCATCGAGCGGCGTCAGCTGGCTGTCTCGAAATGAACCACAGGCAATAGCTCAGAGAACGAAAAGGCTGTGGAGCAGATACTAAACGGCGCAGTAGTAACTACAGAACCGGCGTTTACACAGCGATGAGGAAGACAACGGAAAACCACCTCATTATAATTTTCCTAGTTAAAAATTGTCATGGCAATGAACGGTGATGAGAAAACTATTACTGATCACGGAGCTCGGAAGCCGAGATCCGGCAGGGGAGGACAATCGCAATCGAATTGTAGGGCCTCCCAGGTCGTCAGCAAGCGAAATCCCTACAAAATGAAAAAGAATACACCGACATGTCAAAAGGTCGCTACATGGAATATAAAGAGTATGTATGAGAGCGGTAAGGTACATAACATGGTAAAAGAGATGAAGAGACTCAATATAGATGTACTGGGACTCAGCGAGACGCGATGGCACAATTCCGGAGAATGCACGGTTCTCGACTATACTGTTTACTACTCTGGCAATAACAGCCCCCAACATAGGAATGGAGTTGGTATAATAATTGCACCACATGTTAAGGCTAAAGTCAAGTCCTTCATACCTTTCTCTGACAGAATGATGCTCCTCCGTCTGCATGCAACCCCAATAGATCTGAAAGTAATACAAATATATGCGCCAACTGCGGACAAAGATGAAGCCACTATTGTGGAATTCTATGGACAATTAGAACAGATGATCAAACTGACTAAGAAACATGAAATTAATATCATAATGGGCGACTTCAACGCAAAGGTGGGTAATGAAAAAGTGGAAAATGCAGTGGGAAGCTTCGGACTGGGAGAGAGAAACGACCGTGGAGACCGGCTTATTGGCTTTTGCCAAGAACACAAGATGACACTGAGCAACACCTTTTTCAAACTCCCTGCTCGTAGGTTATACACATGGAAATCACCAGCAGATACAGCGGAGAACAATATAAGAAATCAAATAGATTACATTGCTGTACCAATAAGATACAGAAATGCAATAAAATCTGCAAAAACGTATCCAGGAGCCGGTGTTCCAACAAATCATAATCCAGTTATGTGTGATTTCGAAATTAGGCTGAAGTGCATTAAGAAGAAAACTACAAATGAGAGAGTAGACATAAGGAAGCTCTCTAAAGTCAACATTAGGCAACAGGTTCAGGAGTCTATAAGTAACGAAATGAACAGAATCAATGAAAATACAACCGAAGTAACCGAAAAATGGGGTAAGATTGAACAAGCTATTCAGACAACGTGTGCAACACTATTGAAACAAGATCGAGTGAAGAAAAAGGGATGGATGACTGAAGAAATCCTTGATTTAATGGAAGAACGACGGAAACATAAAAACAAAAATATACCGAAATATACCGAAATACACAGAAGAATTAAGACAAAAATTAGAGAAGCTAAAGAGACATGGCTGTCCGAAAAATGCATTGAGATCGAACAATGTGAGAAGAAATATGACTATCATAACATGCATAAAAAAATAAAAGAAATGACAAATAAAAGAAAATACAACGGTCTAACAACAGGCATATTTGACGATAGCGGAAGTTTTATCTCAGAACCAACAGAGATGCTAAAGGTATGGAAGCAGTACGTTGAAATTATTTTTAACTCAGACCGCCCTAACGACCCTCCAATTCATCCAACCGAAGACTCCGATACAGATACTGGTCCCTCCATCCTCAAATCAAAGGTAGAAAAAGCTATAGTTTGCGTTAGTTTGAGTTAGTTTGGCTTAGTTTGGGTTAGTTTGGGTTAGTTTGCGTTAGTTTGGGTTAGTTTGGGATAGTTTGCGTTAGTTAGTTTGGGTAGCGCGCTCGTCTCAATGCGCTTGTTTGGCTAGTTAAAGTTAGTTTCGATTATTTTTGCTTAATCTGGAATACGGAAGAAATTTTCGGAGCTCCTGTGTGTTCACTAGATCCTTGTGATTAGGAACCCTAGAGCAACTAACTAGGACCTCTATAGGGTGGAGCTAAATTGGCTCCTTAGGGACATACCGAGGAAATACCGAACCACCGATGAGCTTTCGCAAGTAGGTACCCTGTGACTAAACGTCATTGCAAAGGAAAAACTCGTTGGCATTCAACCCAGCTAAGGAGGCTCTTTAATAGGGCTAGACACAGCGGGGTCGATACTGACTGGGTCCTATATAAAGAGGCCCGGAGGCAGAACAAAAAAGACCTGAGAGGGTCGCGAAGGAGTGCCTGGAGGGCCTACTGTGGAGGGGTGTCTCAAGCCACAGCCGCTGCTAGGCTCTGCAAGGTGATGTCAAGGGACCCACTCGTGAAATTGGGCAGTGTCCGTAAGCCAGGTGGAGGCTATACGACGTCACCGGCATATACTCTGCACCAGCTACTGACCACACACTTCCCAGGCTCAACAGGCGTGGGACGGGGAGGTGGGACCGTGTTCAGCATTAAAAAGATGGTCACCTACTATAGACCAGAAGGTGGAAAATCGAGATCTTTGCCCCGTTTAAGGCATCAAGTGAGGATGGGGTCTTCCCGGCGCTGTTGCAGCATGGCGTAGGACCCCTTAGCACGCTGTTGGTGGACTTATCAAGGGGTCCATTGCACTTCGGCATCTGCCGAAGCCCTGGAGGCATAGCAGAGTGGTGGGTTCGATCTGCCGATCGGTTTAGCGGACGAGGGTGGGTCCGGTCATAACGAGCTGGATCCGCTCCATGTTCACCGGGCGGACGGTCGAGGCTGGGCTGGGAGATGAGGTGGTTAGGGCTGAATCATCGCGGGGATGTCCTCAGAGTGGGGCCTGTCCTGCTTCCAGTGGTGGATGATATCCTACGCATCCTGACAGTGGGGCATGGGGCCCATGTACAGGCCTATGCAGACGACGTTGTGATAATCGCACAAGCTACTGAGGAGAGAATATTGCAGCGGCTTCTGGAGGAAGCACTGATAATGTTCTCGGAGTGGTGTAGGGATAATGAACTCAGGGCGAATCCCAACAAGGTAGAGATGGTCATCTTTACCAGCAAAAGGAAGCTGCAGGCCTCTCAAACATCACGTTGGAAGAAAGCCCTCTTGTGGCTAAGAAATGCGTCAAGTATTTGGGTGTCTGGTTGGACTCCAAACTGACCTTTCAGGAACTCATTAGGCTTAAGATCGCGACGGCGCTCAGTGCTCTCTGGACTTGCGCAGGGAAGGGGGGGGTCTTGGGAACTTGGGCCGAAAGCTACATTGTGAATCTATAGGACGATGGTTGCTCCAATTCTCATGCACGGAGCGGTCGTTTGGTGGACAGGATACATGAAATCGTCCACAGATCTAGAGCGGCCATAAGATTGGCTGATGTGGGGATGTTGAGGAACAATGGCTCCTGCCAGGGTCATTGTGGTCTATGACGGGACTTGTCTGGGGATCTAACCCTCTTGATATGCCAGGTGACGCGATGGTCCATGAGATCGGCTTCCACGAGGGCTAAGCTTCCTCTTCCCTTCGAAGGAGGAGTGGATTGAGGGAAGGACGGGATCCTGGGATGGGCTAGTCTGGTTCACAGACTGGTCCAGAATGAGAACTCTGTCCGAAACTGGTGCGTACTGTGAGGCCCTAGGGCGGGAATTATCTGTCCAACTGGGCGAGCTCACTACTGTTTTCCAAGCGGATATTTTTGCGATCATAATGGGGTCTGGAAGTCGTTGAGGCTCAATGTCGGTGGCGGGAGGATTTTCTTCTGCTCCGACAGCAAGGCCGCACTCATGGCGCTAAAGTTGGTCCGAACACGCTCCTTGTTGATAAGGGAGTGTAGAAGCTGGCTAATTGAACTTACAAAGCTTAAAAATGTTACGCTGCTCTGGGTACCGGGACACTCGGGTGTATCGTGAAACGAGGCCGCTGACTCCTTGGCCAGAGAAGGCTCCGCACGCGGATACTTAGGGCCTGATCCCTGTGTGAGGATCGCACAGAGTGTTCGCGAAAGAGCTCTGGAGGCCGGGACGGAGGGTCGGGCCGAAGAGGTATGAATGGCGGACGACTCCGGGAATGAGACAGACGAGGCTCATAGTACATGGGCCCGCAAAGAGTCTCGCCAGGGGGTTTTTGTGCCTACGTAGGGAGGAGTGCAGGACCCTGGTAGGATTCTACACATGCTTAGACGGCACCTGACTCTGCTGAGAATTGCGGAGGAGCGGGAGCGTAGATGGTGCGTAGAGGATGATGAGGCCCCATATTATCTACTTACGGAATGCCCTGCCTTCGTGTGAGCAAGGCTTAGGTTCTTTGGCGCGTTGCCGATCGAGCCAGATTCATTGCGTCGTGTTAGTCTAAAGGAGATGCGGGCTTTCTTAAGGAAGACGGCCATCCTAGAAGTTCCCTAATGGGGGCTGGGGGGCACAACGGGCCTAATTGGCGGCCTAAATGCAAGGCCCGCTAAGGGCCACCCCTTCTATTACTGATACTGATGCCCTCAAGTGTTGATATTATTTTAATTCATGGAGCAGAAATTTGCAAACGTTTTAATTAAATTCCATTTGGCAAATTATCCGAAGAAGCTTCGGAGGATAGAAACAAAGAATTTAGAACATTGCGAGTGAAGTTTTCTAGAAAAATTGGCAGGAAACAAATAACTGAGGATATTTTGCATAATCTATTGATTTCTTCAGGTCCTCAATTAGACCCAAATAAAATTGTAAAAAGAAGTTTACTATATTTAGTCATAGGAACTGTTAGATATGGAACAAGAAATGAAAGAAGATATTGACCCAAATTAGAAAAGAAATATTTCTGTGTGCGTATAGGAATTAGGTAAAAATATGTTAATTTTATTGGTGAGGCGTGCGCTTAGAACGGGGTATTATTTTAGTTTTTTAAATAATATTAATACGCTTTGTATACTGCTAATAATTAGAAATATACTTAAAAATATATTTTTGCTGAAATTTATAAATATTCCGAAGGTGCGTCCGTCTCTTAGACCGAGACCATGAAAGCTGGATTTCCCATTAGCTTCATGCGCTGGGTAGATGAAATTGAACAAATAATGGTTTTTAATAATATTTACTTAGGAATTTACACGAGAAAATAAAATTTATATAAGTAAACCACTAAATTTTACTCACTACAAATAAATCCTATATATTCAAAACAAATAAACTTAAAACATTTGCGCCAGTAGTAGCAGATTTTTCTGCTTTTCTTTGAGCTACACACCATACACCTTCCTGTTTGACCATCTGGTGGGGTGCCAGTGTTCCCCAGGACAACCTTTGTTCCACGAATGTCTTGCGATATATCTCTCAAGGTTCTTAGAATATTGAAAATTGTTGTTCTGGCACCAAAGGGCGGACGGTATTAGGTCAATAGCCAAAAATCCACGTCTTTTGAGAGTTGTATTGAGAAAATTTGAGTAGTAAACCACAAATGAATTTATTCCAGCTAGCCATACTATGTTGGGGTTTGGAACCTTCGGTAACATGCACTAAAACGGAGTTTTATCCACAATACCGAAACAGAATTATTGCACTCGACGCGCGTTTCGCTAACCATGTTAGCATCATCAGGAGATGATTAAAACTAAATTTAAAATTCTACCTAACTCGCTTTTATACTAAATGTTTGCTTAATCAAGCGGAACCAAAGGAACCAATCCTGGAATCTCACTAGTCACGCTTGATCAACCAATACAACGGACTATACGGAATAGGCCCTCTATCTCTATTTAAACTATTCTTACATTTAATAATTTCCATACTTTCATATGCATCTAATAATCTCCTATCAGTTATATTATGAATTAATTTTAAATTTTTAATTGTTATTCTATGATTGCTATTAAAAGCATGCTCGGCAACACTTGATTTTTCTGTTCTATCATACTTTAAATGAGCTATGTGTTCCTTGAATCTCGTTTGTATAGATCTTCTAGTTTGTCCAACATATTTTTGGTTACAATACATGCATCCAATTTATATATTCCACTTCTTTCTAATATTTCAATTTTGTCCTTTGGACCACCTAATAATTTCTTAATGTTGAACTGAGTTTGCAATACTAATTTTAAACCTACTTCCTTAAAGACTTTTTGGAGTCCTCTAGTATACTGAGGATTATATGATATCGAGACATATTATTCCCAAGCGGTCACCCATCCAAGTACTAACCACGCCCGACGTTGATTAACTTCAGTGATCGGACGAGAACTGGTATTTTCAACGTGCTATGGCCGTTGCCTATACATTTTAGCTTGTTCATAGAATAAAAATTAGGTTTAATAACAAAGTTTAAAATAATTAATAAATAATACTTTTGACGGCTCGTTTAATTTAAAATATGCTTTTTTATCGTCTAAAATCCGTTTAAAACGATATTAAATGGCAAAATTGTATAATAATACCGCCCTAGCGGCTAGCAACGGTTTACACATTTCCGTCCCATTTGCCGAGATTGACCCTCATACCGCCGCGTAAGATGTTTACACATTAAAAAAACTAATTGAAAATTGGTGCCCTCTAGCCTCCATATTTTTAATTTAATGAAAAAAATATGAGAAATACCTGGTGGGCATAAATTTGCATATTTTCTGTGTAAAGTAAGGAATTCCCTGCGTCTTTGAATAACACAAAATTTTCTGCAAGTAAGGTTTTTGGTATCGGGTCTTTTAACAACATATTATTACTTTCAATGCTTGATGTACCTAATTGTCAATTCCTCAGGGCGGTAAACACCAGCAACTTCTTAAGTTTTTTTTTTTAATTTGATTTCCATCACAATTGCATGGAAGGTTATTAATTGAAAATTATAAGCAGCACATGAGAAAAAGCACATATTTTAACATATATCTAACATAAATAATTTCATGAGATCTTGTTGTTCATTCAGATGAGGACAATTATTTTATGAAGGATATGCGGAATATCTATAAAATAGTCCCCTCATTCGAATAACGCAAAAACAAAAACTGCAATAGCGTATTTAACTATAAGTTAATATTATGCAAATCTAAAGTGGCACAATGTTTTATGACCTGCGTGTTTACATTCCTCTACATGTGTGAAATACATATTCGCATATGAAATACTATTTACGTGATTCCTAATCATGATCTTATATGAAAAAATATTGAGTGATTGCCAATTGAGGCCAGCACGTAAAGTAATAAGTTTAAAGCAGGCACCTTGGAAAATAATAAATATAGCTGCCATATTAAAAAAGTTTTTTTTTACTCTCGGCTCAGATTTATATAAAGGTAATTTGCATGTAATAAAGTTTGTTGTACGCCAAAGATGTGCAAAGGGCATGGGGGATGTTGGGAGGATAATCAATTCATTCAGAGAAGAAGATTCCAGACTTTAACAAAAGAAAGGTATATTAACAATATTGGAAAATAAAGATTGCATTGTATTGTTGAAAACCAAAACGTGTGAATTTCTATTTAAAGATTTCTTTAGCAGCATACTTTAATCTTCTTCTCAGTGTGCTACCATACAGATTTTATCTACTTAGCTATATCCCTGGCCTTTGCTTTTAGATTTTCCGATTCTTGATAGCATTCAGGTAGTCTGGTATAGTGCCGTATATTTCGCAACCATGATAATTTTTTATGATCGATTTTATGATCGGTCTCCATCTTTCTTCATTTTTACCTTCCAGAATAAGCTGTATTAAATTGTATCATTATTCATGAACTGTATATCCAAGATGAGTGAGCTTCCTGTTCTTGACTTTGTTGAAAAGTTTTCGGTCTTGTTGTTCAGCTTGTCTGATGGCATCAGTGTTTTGATTCCTAAAGCAGACATATTTCCAAGGAAAAAAGATAAAACTCGCATAGATCACGCCACTTTGCAGATTAATAGTGCCAAACCTTTTGGGTACCTTTGGCTTCTGTATTTTGATAGCAAGTTCACAAGTTGCGGGGATAAGAATGTGGTCTGATGAGCCCAACGGAGGTTGGACAGTTACGGTGTAGAGGTTACGATTAATATTCAAGAATAGATCCAGGAGGCTAGCAAAGTTTCATTGACGGTCAGGAATCCTAGCGGGTTCGCCAACCAGCTGAGTAAACCCGTGACTTATAGCAAAAGACTCGGCTTCTCGTCCTTCATGGTTGTTTTCGTTGGAGTGTTTCAACAAGTCGATGTTATGTACGTTGAAGTCTCCGACTATGACAATTTCCACCGTTGGATAGTTGATCTGCAGAAAAACGATTTGATTACCAAGATTTAAGAAAAGCCGTTTATATTGGTATTCGCTAGGTGGTTTATACAAGCAACAAATGAATTTGGTTGCGCGAGCTGCGCTTAATTTTAACCATATGATATCGAAGTCCTTATTGACAACATAAATCGTCTCGTATAAAACAGCTAATCCAGAGTTATGTCGAAAATGTCATATCCGGATATATTCAAGTGAACATGTGTAGATGTGTAGTGCTTGACTTCACTTTTGTTTATGATAGAGTTAAAATATGAGGCTTATAGGTGCTGATGAACCGAGTTAATATTTGTGTTGATGCCACTTATGTTGCAGAAGTCCAATCGCAGTCTATTTTCTATCCTGGAGATGTTCAGGCCTGATGGTCCCCCCAGGCCAGCTTCCACCCGGAGATCCGAATGGGAGGCTCATTTTATCTCCGGAGTAATTTGATCTGGGAGGCGACATCATAGAATATTTTTTCTTTTCTTTTCCACCCTGGAAGCCGGACCACAAAGGCATGGTGACGAAACCTGAACCCGAGGTCATTTCGCGCCAAATAAGCCAATGTGGTAGTATTTCACCGAGCGATGCGGGTGGACCACATCTACCACTACTAATCTAATCTCTTCATGTGATGCCTTACAAAATCTTAGGCTAACTGATTTAGAAATGTTCTTATGGATATTTGGGTCGAATTCAAATCAAAATATAAGCATTAGTAGTGCTTATTTCAAGCAATTGGAAAAACACTGCTATCGGCAATCTTCGCGTTCTTCTACTACTGCTGAATACTTTTTATTTGACGTATCAACGCCACCTTTTATGCGACTAAAATAGTACATTATCTCCGGCTTACCAGTGTTATCATCGGTACATCGTGTGTGATGCATTTAGGGTCCAGTATTACTGTTCTTGGATTTTTTTTTGTGAATTAATGCATATTGGATTTTACTTTATACTTATTATACATACATATTGAAATTCCACGTTTGTATTTGTTAGTGTTCCATGAACGCCAACTTTGTTCAAGTATATCAATAAGCTTGATGGATAAGAATCAGTTATCACTAAATACATTTTTATTTATTTCATAAAGTCGATGACAAAGGCGCAGGACTGACTGGACTGATTTGGTAAGTTTTGTGTCAGAATTTGGCAGGCCTTGACTATCTGAATCTCAACTTGGGTAGATATATGCATTATTTCATACCTTGCAAGCTTATTGGGTACATTCATCTTAAATTTGCATTTGCTCCTAAATTGTATCAACATCTTATCAAAACACGTAGATACGCCCATGAAGTATGCAGACTGACAATTTTGTGCAAATGTATTAAATAGCAGTGGCGCAGCAGGGTCCTCTATTTTGCGTTCTAGACGATGAACAGGATTGTCAAAGCCAATACTAATCAACAAAAATACAAACCGCTTCTAGTTCATTGGACATATAAAAACACCCGTTCCTGTTCTATCTGTAGCGAAAATCATCTCAATGTTCTCGTAATTTGATTTAACAACAGAGATTTAGATCAAGAGGCACACTAAGCCTTATTTCAACTCTATCTATGTTTTGGATCCACGATGTCTGTGCATTGGAATATTTCGCTCTGTGATTATCAGTTTTTACGCTGAGCTATCGAATTATCAATTTCAATAGCTTTTTAATATTTTTCCTGACTATTTTCACATCTTCATTTTCAATAGTTATATCCATATGTACTTGATTTGATGACCACCATCAGTTAAATTTTGACTATTTTCTTCAATCTCAATTTCTGAAGCAGTTGGGGGAATCTTTCAACAGCATACTCACTTTCACATTCGTCCATATTACTTCCATTGCTACCCGTTTAATTCCACCATTCCTTTAAACAATTTTCAAGCCTCCCAATTGTACACTTTTAGAAGGTTCAGGTTGGGAGTCCATCACGAATTAACTGCTTCATACCCAATATACGTTACCAGTAAGTACGAAGTGGTCTATCAGACACTAAACCAACTTAGGCTTTTAACAACTTTTTTAGAAAAGCAGCAAACCAGCGCAAATTCTAAGGTAAGACCGACAGCCGGTCCACTTGAAGGTAGATCGGACAGCAATGTTGTAATGGAAAATAAGGAAAAGTGGCGCAGCTTGACACACTCAATAGTGTCCGTCGGACATCACTATAAGATCCTTTAAAGTCCAGCGGCACTATTGCAAGCCGCTTCTGCCTGATGGGTTAACATCACTTACACTGTATCTACGATCCAGCGAATTTATTACGAAAGGTCTAGTTGTGCGGTGGTCAGATTCTGTGTTTCACGTCGATAGCAAGACATGTTTTTTTTATATATTTTTTAAGGTTATGTTTGTTTCTTTTTGTAAATTTGGGTTAGTAGGAGTTAATTTGGTTTACGGCTCGGAGAGGGCCATGCGGAGCGCCATGCGTGAAGAGGTAACAGTACTCTAAAGTGACGTTAACCCACCAATCAGAAGCGGCTAATATAGCATAGTGCGGTAGGGGTACAACTGTTAAAAAACAACTTTGTTAAAAAATAAAAGATATTTTATTTAAATTTGTGATTCAGGAATTTTTTGTGTCTTAAAAAGTTGCAAGGGAGTAGTTTTCTCAAATTCGATTAATTTCGCCATAACATTACTTTCTCTCTTTAAACGCTGAGTATATGGTATAGCGCATATTGTGAAGAAATGAAAAATAGAAAAAAGTCATCAAATTCGCCTCTAATTTAACTTAACAATTATGCAAATGAGACAGCCTAGCATAAGCTATATATACCCCTAATTGGACTCACAAATTGCGGTAAAGCAGTTAATTAAAAATTAATAATATGCAAATTTAAAATGCCATAATATTTTATGACGTGCGTGCTTAAAAGGTAAATGAATTATATATTTCTATAGTGCCCTTGTATTCATTTTATTTATTATTGACTCTAAACTATAAAATAATGACTGGCTTTACAACAAATTAACAGATATTATTAGGTTGATTATAGGTATTTCATAAATATTGTTGTTCCTCTACAAAACGTGCTTCTAATAAAAAAATTAACACACTCAGACATTCATCACGACGCAGCTCAAAACACCTGACATACACAGCCTAATTATGGCGTACATGTTTATATTAGGGTGTGGGGGATCAATATAAAACGAAATTTTCAAGACACATTATAATAAAATGCGAGCCATCAACGTAAGCGGTTATAAACCTTAAACGTGCAACGATCAGCATATTTTATTTTAAAAATACGCAAGCCAACCATCAGTTTGGCAGACTTTGTTTTTGGCCCAAACCAGTTCCTTGCAAGCACACTGGTACATAAGTTCCTAACCTTATTTCCAACCTAATCCCGAGTTTCGCAGCACACATGTGCATGTACTTGAGGGTGATCCACCTAAAGTAATAAAAGTGTGTAAATTCTGAGTGGAATTAAGTCAGAGTTAACCACAAATAAAACACAACACAACTCTTTAAGAAAACTATATTATAAAACAGTGCCCACCAAAGATCTCTAAACAATTCAAAAGTATACACTCAATCGAAAAGACATGCGAACCTTAGTACTCGAGTACGTGTAAATTTATCAAGTCTTCGACCAATAGATATTGGTACTGACTTTAGCCGAAGTGCCTTACGGATAGGGATAAAAATAAGGAAGGGGGTGGTGAGGCATAAATATGCCAGCCACTTGCGCACTTAGGATACTTGATCGGGCACATTGTGCTACGGTGTTTATGTAGCCTAGTATGCGTCTTTTTCTGGCGAGAGCGGAGCAGTTGTGCAAAATGTGTTCTGCCGTCTCGTCGTCCTCTAAATATTCCATACATAAGAAGTCGTTAACGACACCAATCTTATGCAGATGGTCATTTAGTCTGCAATGACCGGTAAGCATTTCTGTCATTATTTTCAAGTTTTTCCTTGATACCTTTTGAAAATATCTAGTTTTTTTTTACCAGGACCTGTTCGTGTGCTTTGGAGTGGCGAAGCCCTTCTGCCATTTTCCACCTGGTGCTCCATTCTCGAATTGTTGTTTTTTAAATTTGTTCGCGAACAGTGTCCATGGTGAGTGGTAGTATTGGTTCTGGATCAACTGGTTGCCCTATTTTCCAGGCGATGATGGTTACTCTGTTTTCTGCAGATATTTGGTTTAGTGATTTTATGCATTCCTTAGCCATCAAGGTTTTGGTATCCATTTTGTAGAGTGTTTCTATAACTGTCTTTCAGCACTCATCGTTAAGCCACACAGTTCAGCTTGGACCGAAGTGCCTTCTTTGTCATCTCTTCTTACCTGATGTAGAAGGAGGATATAAACTTTTCGCCATTTCGACTTTTGCCACAACACGTCACCACATATTATTTTTTTACTAGAAAACTATAGTCTGAAGCAACCAAACCTACGTGCAATAAAGAAAAGGGCTACGAGTACAACCTACCAATAAATTGCATCGATTTGGCTGAAAAGGCCAAATTGGTGATTTCTCTGATCAACAATCTACCTTAATCGTACGTGCCAAAAAACAGACAGCCTCGCTTTTGATGCCTTATAGTAAATTGAAAGAAATACATCTAGGTCGGCGCGCCGCCAGAGCTGCCGCGTTGGTTTTTGTTTTTCGTCGAGACGATTTTCCAGCGCGAATTGGCAACAGCGAGTTCGCCGCCGCCGCATTTCAAAGCCTGGTAGTAGAGTGCCCAACGCATTAAAAGCCTTCTATAAATGATTTTTGTATGCACCTCGGGGTTACAAACTGAAATTTTCACAGAATGAAGGCTTTATTATATTAATTCAAAATCCGAAGATAATAAAAATTCAGAACGGTCAAAAGGGCAGTAGGTATACCTAAAAATCGAGATTATTATATGAACGTGTAGGATATTAAATTATGAATGTTTTCATATAAAATTCATCTACATTTTTGTACGAATTATATTTTTTTTCATTCCTTGAAATCTGCAGATTACATCGGCCCTTACGGCAAAATAAATCAAGAAATTGAAATATCTCTCTTCGAACCTGGGCAAAATCTGATTGAAATATACTCATTTTTGTATTCACCTCGCATTCTCTCCGAAATGAAGGCTCAAATCAAAAATTTTTATTCTTGCAAAAAGTTTGCCTTAAGTATTTAGAATACATAGGTGCATGAACACATTTTTTTGCTCAAATGGTAATGGAAAAATAGAATTAAATGTAAAAAAGTAATTTTCTTCTAGAAGCGACCGTCCGATCTCGCGCTTCCCGAGTACTCTCGTATCTCACTTTTCTCCATAGCTTCCTCTCTCTCGCGCCTATTGCACAATACAATAAGTGCTTTTACACCATTACGGGTTAGGATACTAATAATAATAATAGCTATTATTAATTGAATAAAGTCAATGAAGACATTTTAGATTATCCTTAAATTTATTTTTCCTATACGCTGCTAGGTAATAAAGAAGTAGAAAAAAAATCATATACTTAATGCAACTGCTATTAAAAAAAGACTAGCTTTTATTCAGAATAGAAAAACTCAAAATGTAAAAAAATCTTTACAATAACAGAATCTATTTATATTCAGTGCCTGTATCTTCTTCAGGAATAGACAAAGTGACTTCAATATTGCCTTCCAGTATTTTTTTTGCATGATCCTATGCAACCTATTTCATTTCTTCTACGTGTACAAGCTTTGCTTTCATACAATCTAATAAAACATTATTTGATTAAGTTTTATTATGTACCGATTTAATCTAATAATAAGTTACCTTTTTACATCCAAAACAGTGGAATTTATATATCCACTCTGTTTTTAGTTAAAAAAAAAACAGTTAACGAACTTTTTATCTGAACGAGCACTCTCATAAAACGAATTTCAAGTTCGCAACTATAGTGGGGGATTTACCAATATTTTTGATAAGAAAACAAATTGCGAACCAATTGACAACAAATTACTATCCTCTATAGTCACGAAGAAGCTGATACTAGGATTTTGTTACATATACTCTCTGCTAAACATTGTGTGTATTATTTGACATGCATAGTGGACTCCAATGACATGGATGTTCTTGTACTTCTGGTACATTTTAAAAATATATATTTCTAGAGAATTTGGGTAAAATGTGGAAGCGGAAATTCGGTGCGATATGTGGCCGTTCATGACATCAACCTAGAAGAAAAACTTGCAAAAAAATTACCTGCATTTCATGCTCTAACGGGTTGTCATACAACCAGCCAGTTTTCAGGATTAGGAAAAATAAAATGTTCGAAAATTTATCTAAATTATTCCGATTATTTAGACGGTATTGGGGTCCACGAATTTTCAGATGGCATGTTCAATAACATAGAGAAATTTATCATAAAATTATTTTCAACAAATCCAAACATTTCGTCTATTAATATTTTCAGGACACTATTGGCCTCTTCATCGCTAATTGAAAAAACTAGCCCCTACAAAAAATAGTTTAAATTTTCGCAGTCTGAGAGCACATTATCAAACTAAGGTGTGCTTCAGTTCTTTAGAACCAAATCCCCTATTACCACAGGTGACAGAATGCGGATGGAAATTTGAGGAGGCAGGTGATATCCAAATTATCCCCAATTTTAACAACACCAGCATTTCCTTCGGATGTGAAAGTATTTATTGCATGTGGATGTATAAAAGGTAAATTATTATTAGATTAAATAGGTACATAATAAAACAATCAAATAATTTTTTATTAGATTGTATGGAAGCAAGCTTGTACACGTAGAAGAAATTAAATAGATTGCATAGGATCATGCAAAAAAAATACTGGAAGGCAATATTGAAGTCATTGTGTCTATTTCTGAAGAAGATACAAACACTGAAGATAAATAGATTTTGTTATTATAAAGATTTTTTTACATTTTGAGTTATTCTATTATGAATAAAAGCTAGTCCTTTTTTTTAAAAGCAGTTGCATTAAGTATATGATTTTTTTTTCTACTTCTTTATTACCTAGCAGCGTATAGGAAAAATAAATTTCAGTATAATCGAAAATGTCTTCATTGACTTTATTCAAATAATAATAGCTATTATTATTATTAGTATTCTAACCCGTAATGGTGTAAAAGCACTTATTGTATTGTACAATAGGCGCGAGAGAGAGGAAGCTATGGAGAAAAGTGAGATCTGAGAGTACTCGGGAAGCCCGAGATCGGACGGTCGCGGCTAGAAGAAAATTACTTTTTTACATTTAATTCTATTTTTCCATTACCATTTGAGAAAAAAAAATGTATTCATGCACCTATGTATTCTAAATACTTAAGGCAAACTTTTTGCAAGAATAAAAAATTTTGATTTGAGCCTTCATTTCGGAGAGAATGCGAGGTGGATACAAAAATGAGTATATTTCAATCAGATTTTGCCCAGGTTGGAAGGGATATCTCAATTTTTTTTTATTTATTTTGCCGTAAGGTCCAATGTAATCTGCATATTTCAAGCAATGATAAAAAATATAATCTGTACAAAAATGTAGATGAATTTTATATGAAAACATTCATAAATTAATATCCTACACGTTCATATAATAATCTCGGTTTTTAGGTATACTGCCCTTTTGCCCGTTATGATTTTTTATTACTTTCGGATTTTGAATTAATAAACTCACCGACAAAAAAAACCGGCACCTAAATTTTTGTAACAATTTTTATATGGCATAACTTTTTTATTTTTGATTTTATTGCAATGATTTTTTTGCTGACCGATAGATCAATTTATTAAAATTTGGCTGCACTTTGTCAGGACGAAATTTTTGTTGCCTGAATATTTATATACCAGGGTAAGTCAAAATAGTGTTTTTAGTCGTAAGTTTAAAACACCCTGTGGAAAAAACACATCAAACAACCTTGTTCCAGTATGATTTAAGATAAAGCTGGATGTGTTCTGAGCATTTTTTTTCTTAAATCATCTGGCTATCTCGTTTCTTTTGTGAGCTACACATTTTTAAATGAAACGCTGCATTTTTCAATGTCAATAAAAAAATAATCAGCATAAGAAAATCAAGTTAACTAGTCGTTACTTTATTGGATTATTTTGACAGTGACGTTGTCAATATTATGTAATTAAAATGGTGTTAACCACTGCAGACGTGGGTAAAATCGTCGCTTTATTAGAAGATGGTCGTAATAAAAGTTATGTTGCCCGTACTTTACGAATTCCGCAATCAACCGTACAAGATACTTGGAATAGATATCTCGAGACGGGAAACTTTACCAGAAGGCCAGGGTCCGGCGGAAAAAATCAACCACCTTAGCTGACAACCGTTTCATATTGCTACGTTCATTAAGGGATCGAAGAGCTACTGCCAGTTCACTAAAACATGACCTACAACATGTACGAGGAAAAAACGTGAGTGAAGTAACCATAAGGAGACGATTAAACAAAGCAGGGCTTAATTCCCGCAGACCTGCTGTAGCGCCTCAATTGCTCCCTCACCATCGTCAGAATCGGCTAAGGTTTGCAAGGCAGCATGTTGATTGGAGAGAAGAAGATTGGCGAAACGTATTGTTCACGCATGAATCAAGAGTTTGTCTTCGATCGCCAGATGGGCGTAAGCGGGTTTACCGCTGACGTAATGTACGGTTTGCCGACTGTACAATATCGGAGCGACTCTCGTTCCACGGCGCATATGTGATGATTTGGGCGGGAATTTGTATAGAAGGACGTACAAACCTTATATTTGTGGAAAATGGGACTCTAAATGCCCACAGATATATTGCACATATTCTACACGAAGCTGTCATTCCATTTGGCCCTTTCATTGGGGAAGAGTTTATACTCATGCATGACAATGCCAGACCGCATGTTGCACATGTAGTAAATCAGTTTTTGGATGAAGTAGGAATTCGGAGGTTGGAGTGGCCGCCCTGCAGCCCAGATCTCAACCCGATTGAGCATTTTTGGGATGAATTAAAAAGACGCATTCGTCATCGTCCCAATAAGCCTACCACATTAGCAGAGCTCAGGTTAGCATTAAATGAAGAATATGAAGCTATTCCTCAAGAAAAAATACTCAATCTAATTGCTTCGATGCCACGAAGAATGCAGGCTGTCATTGCGGCTAGAGGTGGACACACCCGTTATTAAGTCTGATTCTAATTTTTAGTGCTCGAATGACAACTTTAAATGTTTGAAATAAAAATATCTTCAAATGCAGCGTTTCACTTAAAAATGCGTATCTCATAAAAGAAACGAGATTGCCAGATGATTCTGAAAGCAAAATGTTCAGAACACATCCAGCTTTATCTTAAATCATGCTGGAACAAGATTGTTAGGCGTCTTTTTTCCACAGGGTGTTTTAAACTTACGACTAAAAACATCATTTTGACTTACCCTGGTATATAAACATTCAAGCAACACAAATTTCATCAGGACAAACTGCAGAGCAATTTTAATAAATTGATCTATCGACCAGCGAAAAAATCATTGCAATAAAATCAAAAATAAAAAAGTTATGCCAAATCAAAATTGTTAAAAAAGTTTAGGTGCCGGTTTTTTTTGTCGGTGAGTTTATAATAAAACCTTCATTCAGTGAAAATTTCAGCTTGTAACCCGGAGGTGCCCACACAAGTCTAAATAAGTTAGCACTCTACTACCATTTCGGAGATCAGATATTTAACGTGTGGTGGGTCTTCTTATCGTAGAAGGATTATTTAAAAATTTGTCCCGTTCAACAATTAAACGATGAGCAAAAAGGAAAGTGAGTTTGTTCAAATTATAAGAGAAATACTTAATCAAGATCCAAAATATTTCAATAAAAAATTGTGGATCGATAAGGCGATACTTGCCACTGCTCGTATTTATAATGCCCTATATGCATACAAGCTGATGCGCCATGTGCTTTCCAAAGATACAAGTTTGTTGCAGCATTTTGGAATATAGGGTATTAGGGTCGGTTTTTATCCGTGGAACCTTAAATGGATTAAGATATCTGATATTTCGTGAAATGAAAAATGGAACACTTTATCGAAGAACTTTCACTTCAAACTCAGTGATATACAATTTGGCAACAAGACGGAGCACCTCCTTTTAATATTCTGGCAGTAAGAGACTCTTCCTTGCACTGGAACGGCAGAAAATAATTTACAAGAATGTGGGGACATACCCATCATTTAATTTAGGCTAGTAATTATTCGTTTTATTTATTTTCTTGTTTATGGCTGATTATATGTTTTAATTACCTACTATGTTATTTCCAAATTTAGTAAACAAAATTTAAAAACTATGTATTAAAGCTCATTTTGCAAAATATTAGCAGAAAATAAAGATGAATCAGTAAATCAGACTTCCAACGTCAATGCCATGCCATTTGAAAAATAAGCCTTTATCTCCAGATACATGCAGATATCTAAATCCAATTGTATTGAAAAATCATAGTATTTGGTAATTCTAAAACCTTCAATATTTCGAAAACCGTTAAATTTTGATACATCATATATTATAAAAAATAATTAAAAAATTGTGGTATATTATAGGTCGCCCAGCCGTTGTGCATGCACGCGCATGCAATTGCATGCGTTTCGAGGGTCAACAACGGCTGGGCGAACTATAAATTTAAAGTTGACATGTTGCCTTGCTTTTCTGAAAAACCCTATATACATTAAAATAAAATTAAAATAAAATCATGTAAAATTATACAACTTTTCTTCGGAATATTTATTCTAATTCCAAAGGTAATAGGGATATTTTCATTTAAAGGGCTAAGTGCCAGTTTCTCAAAGCCCGAATAATTTTATACCTAGAATAATAATTACTATGGTTATAATTATTATATTAACAATCGTTGTCATAGGAAATATTTGAAGAATAAAGTTATCCATACTTTAAGAAACTGGGCATAAGTGGATCATCTTGTAAATACGTTTTATAGTATTGTGGAGTATTCGTCTTCTGGTAGTAAATATTTATCTTTTCGTCGTGATTACCGATTCCGTTATGAATAAGTTCGTATACCAGGGTATAAAGTGGCACTAATAAAATGTATTGACCTGAAAGATGCTGAAAAATTTGAAAGGCACTTTATCTTTCGGAAGCAAATACGTCTTAGTTCTGAAAAGTTAAATTTAGAATACTTTTAAGTAAAAAGTTCTTGCATTAAGTCAAGTGCTTGTAATTTAAATGAAGTTTATATGATATGCTGAGTATAGGTTTTATAACAAAAAGACGGGATACGAATGTAATGTATTAAACAATAGGCTATTTCTCAAACAACTTTAAAACAATTTCTTTAATAGCTTTATCTGACAAAATGAGATATTTAGCGTAACCTTTCTGTAACTGTGTTCTAACTGACAATAGATACATTAAACACTTTATAGACATCACCAATTACATTTGATAATTTTACATCCCAAAAAAACTTCATCAGTAAAATATGCTTTATAAAACTAATCTCCACTTATACGTCTGCGAGATTAAATATTAATGTTATTTTTTACTTCGTCTACTTTAGTAATCTCATCTAAATACCACATGTAACTCTTATGTGAGAAAGCGAGCGTACATCTATTCGGGATTAAAAGATTACTTGTCCAAAGTCAGAAGAGGCCGGGCCACCAGATGCATTATCCATGTATCTGTGAAAGCGAAACAAAAACACTCTTAAGCCATTAATTTATCTTCGTGTGACTTTTAAATTTACCCCCTATGCAAACATTTGTCAACTGTGGATCTATTTTTCATTCGGAGAATGTAGACTTGTATAAATAGTGGATATATTTGGAACCAAACACCGAGCTTAATTTTTCTGTTATTCATATAGAAAAAATATATATTAAGCTTCGATATTTGTACTAATGGCCATGAAGCATTTTTAAGACAAATAGGGGAACTCAGGCAGCAAACTGAGTTTTTTCTATATGTTAATTTATTTATATATTCCTAGTAATAATTGTATGTATTGTTCAACCCGTTAACATATATTTCATTCGTAAAATACCATTTTAGTTAAAAAATTTCATGTTTAGGATCAGTAAAGGGGTACTTTGGGTTGTGCCAAAAAAAATTAAATAACACGTAGGACGTAGGTAATTACTTATTTGCACACAGATAATGTTAATGTGGCATTAGAAATACCAAATTTTACTTCCATAGTATTTTTAATAGTACGTAAATAAAGCGGTGTTCATACAAACAGTTTTTCAATGATTTACCTGCGCAGTTCTAAATATGCAGTTCTCTGAACTGACATCCACACAATACAGTTTGCACCAATATTTAACAAAGTTTGCGCGTCGCAGTCATTGAAGAAAGTCTCCTCTGGTAAATTTTTGCAATATGTATATAAGCGAAAAAGCAAATAAATAAACAACATAACCGCAAGATACGTTCGAAATATTTTCCCATGTGCGACGTGAATTGCTTGATGAACCTGAAGATTGGCGAATTATTTACGAAAATATAGTGAAACATATAATTACTTGTTGGTACTAGAAAGTCCATATATTAAAAGAAGTAACACCCTCATGAGACAAGCGATTTCACCGCACGAAAAACTGACAGCAACGTTAAGATTGTTGGAGTCTGGTAGAAGTTAAAAGGATCTCGAATTCTCCACTATTGAAATAACCCCTGAAACCTGTGAAGCTATCTATAAAGTTTTAAATAAAGAGTGCTTAAATGTAACTTATTTAAATATTAAATGAAGAGTAAAGGCTGTGTGCATGTACGAAACATAGTAATGAAACAATCTTTGTATATCATGCAAATTTTAATCCAAAGGGAATCATAAAGAGCGTAACAGAGCGCTTTCGGCCGTAGCCATCATCAGTGTTACCTGAAAGTAAGTAAAAGAATCCCTTGTCAGTGGGGAGTCAAATAATGTTGTTGAATTGAGACAATGGTTATTTTTGGTAAACATTTTTATGAGATGAATACTGTTGCGCTCAGTTATAAATTTGTTGGGATTAAAAAAAAATTATTACAAAAAGGGGGGGGGGGGGGGGTTAGCTATTATGAGAAATGTGACGTACAATGTGTGATATTTAATTGTGACCCTTGTCGATTTTTGTTGTGTGTTTGATCCATGGATATGTCCTTTGTCTACTGACAAGTAAGTAAAAGAAGTCCACCATTTTCTTTTTTACGTACAAAAATGACACAAAAATCATCATTCTTAATTAGTAACTCTAGCTAACCCCCACCCCCCTTTTTGTAATAAAATTTTTTTTTAATCCCAACAAATTTATAACTGAGCGCAACAGTATTCATCTCATAAAATGTTTTACCAAAAATAACCATTGTCTCAATTCAACAACATTATTTGACTCTCCACTGACAAGGGGTTCTTTTACTTACTTTCAGGTAACACTGATGATGGCTACGGCCGAAAGCGCTCTCTTACGCTCTTTATGATTCCCTTTGGATTAAAATTTGCATGATATACAAAGATTGTTTCATTACTATGTTTCGTACATGCACACAGCCTTTACTCTACATTTAATTTCAACTGCAGTATGGCAGACTTGGCTGAAGGATACAGAAGACTTTCCTTGAGGAGGGCTACCGCTCAGGTCGACATATGGTTTCTGAATAATTGCATTAAGGAAGAGGTCATACCAAAGTTTGCGACAGTCAAGATTTCCAAAAACGTTCCTCTTAAATTTAAACAAGATCTTCAACTTAAACTCAATAAATCTGAAATTTGAAAGCACTATGCTAGATTAGATTTGATCAACTGCCAACTAAAGAAAAATTATGACAACTTTGTCAACCAATTTGGTCTCGATCACTTCTCCGAATTTTCTAATAACATCTCCGATGAACTTTCGGTTGCTAAAAATCTTAAGTTTGCAAGAGTGAGGTCAAAGCTTGATGCTCTCATTAAACAAAAAATCAATTCTAACTTACAGAGATTCAATTCCGCCTCTAAGAAATTCTCAAATTTTAAATTTCATGAGAGAATCAAGAATTTGACCGACACAGTTTTTAACACAGATGAGCTAGAACTTTTAAACTTAGGGCTTAAACACTGTTTGTGACCTTCACTGTCCGAGGGTGATGTTTTGCAGTTCGCAGTTGAGCTTGATGTTATGGTTGAACAAATCTCCAATGATTCTACCATCAAAAAAAGAATTCGTAATGACTTTCATAACATCTTGTATAACACAAAGAAAAATTTATCAAAATTCAACACCCGTTCTTCTAATTTCTATTTTAAAACTTTGAAAAAGCTCAAATTAAAAGTCAGAAATGAAGATCTCATTGTTTCTAAGGCAGATAAAGGCACTTGCTTGGTCATTCTCAGAAAGACGGACTACATTTCTAAAGTTGAGACATTCTTGGTCGATAATAAATTCTCTCAAGTCTCAACCCTTTTAACAGTTTTATAAGGAAAGTCACCAGGCTCATCAAGCATTTCAAACCGTTTTTCGAAGAAAATAATGCTAAGAAAAATCTAATTTCTAGCAATCCCACAATACCTAGGTTGTATGGCCTCCCTAAGATCCATAAAATAGATACACCAATTAGACCTGTAGTAAGTTTTACTAACACACCAGTTTATTTCATAGCTCAATTTACATATAACTTGATTAAGGACATCACTAAGTTTACTCCTACATATTCGGTAAGTAATTCCATTTCTTTAATCAATAAACTAAAAAAATTACAACTTCCGCACAATTACATTATGGTTTCTTTCGATGTGTCTAACCTATTTACTACAGTACCAAAAACAGAGGCAGTACAACTTGTCGGTGATCTTCTTACTGCATGTAATGTTAACGATCAACAGAAAATTAATTTATTGTCACTTCTAAACCTTTGTTTGTCTCAGGACTTTTTTCAATTCAATAACAAATATTATAAACAACCTGATGGCTTGGCAATGGGCAGCTGTCTTTCTTCTTTTTTAGCAGATGTTTTCATGAACAATTTGGAAAACAGTCATATAGTCACTCCCATAAATCGAGAGATCCTACACTGGTTCCGTTATGTGGATGATTGTCTTTGCTTCCTTGATTGCGATGCTCAGGGGGCCAACGCTCTTCTAGACAAGCTAAATATCATCCATCCGAACATCAATTTTACAATCGAACTTGAAAATAATAATAAACTTAATTTTTTGGACATCACTGTTCATAGAGCGATGGACAGTCTTGAGTTTTCGATCTATAGGAAACCTACTCAAACGAACCACACTATATCTTACTTTTCTCACCACCCGTGGCAAAACAAGATGGCAGCTTTCCATTGATATGTCAATAGGTTACTTAATATACCTTTGTCTTCTGTCGAATACAACAAATAAGTAAGTACAATTAGACAAATAGCGTTCAACAACCATTTTGATCCTAGTCTTGTTGACACTTTAATCAACAAGACAAAACTCAAAAAAACTAAGAAAAGAACTTTCTCACAGCTTAATTGACAATTCACAGAAAAAAACACTTCTCCATCCCTTTTTTTGACTTAGAACCGAACCGTAAGATTTCCAAAACAATTCACCAATTTGTCAGTAATTCTCAACTTTCCTTTAAAAACAGAAATCAATTACAAACCTGTTTAAATAACACTAAAGATAAAATAGATATTCTCTCAAAAAGTGGTAATTATAAGTTGTCGTGCAACTCTTGCGAGTGCACCTACATAGGTAGGACATGTAGACCATTGAAAGTCCGTATCAACGAACATTTGGACAGTAACAATTCTGCTTTCGGAGAACATTTGCGAAATCATAACCACAACTTCAGTCCTCATTCCGATTCAAAAATTGTGCATAACATTTCATCAAAAAACTTCAATAGGCTAGATTTCATGGAGGACATCGAGATCCACAACGAGCTGCGTACAAACAACCATTGCCTCAACACTCAGGTCAATCTCAACAGATCTTACATTCCATTACAGAGAAGGCTTCTCGATTGAATTAACTTTTTGCCCATACACTTGCAGGTTGGGAGGGCCGCTTGATCAAGCATTTTCTATTTAAAATAATTTCTCCTATTTTTTTACTACAGTAATGTAATTTAATTTTATTTTATTTTATTTTTATTTTTCATCTTTCTTCCTCTTCTTTCTCTATCTTTCAAGCTGATTTAGCTTAGGCTAAATTCATCCCTTCTTAAGTTAGCCCTCTAGGAGTTGAGTTAACTCAGGTTATTTTCATCTGTTCTATCCGTCGAGTTGAGTTAGCCTAGGCTAGCCTCATCTCTAAGTTAGTCCTCCATTTTCACTTGATCAAGCATTTTTTCCTTCCGAACCAACTTTCAAGCCACCTCAAACATTCAATCGAATTTTCAAGTATTCACCTGCAAATTAGCCATTTAATACATATCATGGCATTTCGTTAGTCTCATCTGGCATGGTAGCAACTCCTTTTGTACTTTAGGTTAATTTTAGACCACTGCAGTAACTTTATTTAATTTTATCTGTCAACTTAATACTTGTCTTTTTAAAACTCTTAAAATTAAAAATTACCGCCGTTTTTCGGCGTATAAGCGTCATCAGTCTGCCTGTCAAGACTGTCAATAGTGACAGTCGACACATTCAATGTGTCTTCCAAGAGCGCACCATGCATTTTTTTTAAATTTGATCTATTTTAATCTAAATTATGTGAACCATTTCTCATAATGTGACGTACAATGTGTGATATTTAATTGTGACCATTGTCGATTTTTGTTGTGGGTTTGATCCATGTATATGTCCTTTGTCTACTGACGAGTAAGTAAGAGAAGTCCACCATTTTCTTTTTTACGTACAAAAATTACACAAAAATCATCATTCTTAATTATTAACTTTAGCTAACCCCCCCCCCCCCTTCCTTTTTGTAATAAAATGTTTTTTTAATCCCAATAAATTTATAACTGAGCGCAACAGTATTCATCTCATAAAAATTTTTACTAAAAATAACCATTGTCTCAATTCAACAACATTCTTTGACTCTCCACTGACAAGGGGTTCTTTTACTTACTTTCAGGTAACACTGATGATGGCTACGGCCGAAAGCGCTATGTTACGCTCTTTATGATTCCCTTTGGATTAAAATTTGCATGATATACAAAGATTGTTTCATTACTATTTAAATATTGCACAAATTACTACATACACATTTTTTAAATAAAATAAACATCATTAGATAAATACCGAAATATATATTTAGTACTAATACAGAGTTTTATCCACAATACTGAAACAGAGCCTTTGGAGTCGACACGCGTTTCGCTAACCATGTTAGCATCATCAGGAGATGATTAAAGCTAAACTTAAAATCTACCTAACTCTGTTTTATATTAACTGTTTGCTCAATAAAGCGGAACCAATAAGAATCAATCCTGGAATGCTACTAGTCACGCTCGATCAACCAATACAATGGACTATACGAAATAGACCTTATACCTCTATTTAAACTATTCTTACATTTAATAATTTCCATACTTTGGTATGCGTCTAATAATCTCCTATCAGACATATTATGAATTTATTTAAAATTTTTAATTGTTATTTTATTATCAAAAGCATACTCGGCAAATGTCAGACAACTCATAGAAAAGGCTGGGAAATACTACGTTCCTATGTATCTATGTTTCGTTGACTACGAGAAGGCCTGTGGCAAATGATCACAACTGTGGAAAGTGCCCCAAAGGATGGGCGTACCAAAACACCTGATTACTCTCATTAGACAGCTGTATGAAGACAGTACTGCCGTTGTCAAGATCGAACATGCCATCTCCGAGAAACGCAAGATTCGTAAAGGCGTCCGACAAGGATGCGGACTCTCTCCACTTCTGTACAGTATATACAGGGTGTGATAGGAGGCAACCTGTAAGGATTGGCAAATGCGAAGTTGTGGAGCAGTTCACATACCTTGGTTCCACCCTGCACAGCTGTGGCACCTGTGAACCCGAGATTTGAAGACGTATTCAGTTGGCAAAAACCGCCATGACTCAACTAACAAAGTTGTAGTTGTGGGAGGATAGAATTCTTAAAAAAACCACGAAAGTCCAGCTGGTAAAAACACTGGTTTTCCTGTCTTCTCCTACGGCTCAGAGACATGGGTAATACGTGCTGCTGACAGAAGACGCATAGACGCCTTTGAGATGTGGTATTGGCGTAGGATGCTTCGTATAACTTGGACCAATATCTCAATCTCAAATGAAATCCGTCCATAACAGCGACTGTCCTCTCTGACATATGGCCGGATTTTAAAATTCTTTGACCACATCAATAGAAATGATAATATGGAGAAGCTGGTTGTCCAGGGAAGATCAGCGGGGCAGCGTAGACACGGACGTGACCAGATGGACCGATATGATTTCTAAGCTCACGAGCATGAGGCTAGAAACTGCAACGCGCGAAACGAACAACCGGCAAGGATGGCGACGTATTGTACACAGAGTCATCCATAACATGGACGAAGAGTAAAGTCTCATAATCACTACACATCGGTCACGATGTTAGACTAAGGAAATACTCGTCAACACTTGATTTTTCTACTACCGTACTTTAAATGTGCTATGTGTTCTTTGAATCTCTTGTATAGATATTCTAGTTTGCCCAACATATTTTTGGTTACAATCTCTACATCCAATTTGATAAATTCCACTTTTTCCCAACATAATATCAATTTTATCCTATGGACCACCCAATAATTTCTTAATATTAAACTGTGTTTGGTATACTAATTTTAAACCTACTTCCTTAAAATCTTTTTGAAATTCTTCAGTATACTAAGGAACATATTTTGTATTTTCATCCTGACCGACGAAAGAAGTGGAATCACAAATGGTCTCTCTAATCACATGCTTATTAATTAGTCTATTTAGTAAGTTAGTATTGAAAACATTAACCTTAATTATATTCTTAATTGTTTCCTAACCCAAACCATTGTTTATATACGGGAATAGTTGTTCAACCTCGAACCGAAAAAGGGCCTCACCGGTAGATGGCGTCCGGCCTGAAATGTGCCCATTGACGAATTTCAACAAATTACTACGCGTCCTACGAGAGACGTTGCAAGGAGGGAGTTCCTACATTTCTATTGGTGCATTGCCAAGGGCTGTTACCTGGCGGCGCGACGTGGAGCCGCGTGGACGAGTGTTTCTAATTCCGAATAATCCGAATATCTCGTTGTTTATTTTTATATTTTTCCGCCATTGTTCAACTTGAAGAAGCTTTACTTTGTAAAATGTTTGTGTTTGGGTTGTAATGATTAATTTTGTGCTCTTTGTTTTGGGCTGAGTAAATTGCGATTATCTATCTACGTTTTTTCTAGGTAAGTACAAAAGTACCTACTTCTTTTGTTTTGTAGTTTTTGTCGGAAATCAGAATATTGCAATAGCAGTTTCGAAGTTTAATACACAGAACAGGTTTAATTAAATACGATGAACATTTTTATAACAATCACATATATGTATAAGGGGTAGGGCAAATCTTTACATCTACTTTTTTATATCCATCAGTATGCTTTCTCATAATATTAACGTTTATTTTGTAGGTACATAAGTACCTACATTCATATACACATATGTTGTACATCTAGGTGTCTGAACAGTTTTGAACAGTTAATTCATTGATTGATAGGCATGTATATGGAAGGATGACAAAATGTATGGAAATAATATTAAATTTAATTAATAGCATATTATGATATGTGTATAAGAGGGCCTTTAAAGCGCGCGCGTTTAGTTTTCTTTGACATATGTAATTGTTTCAGTTTTTGACAAAGTCTTTACAAACTAAGTCAAAATTACATTAGATTTTAATTTGTTTCAGATAAGGTCTATTTTGAGAGCATCAATTTGAAAAGAAACATCCCCTGGGCGAGAAGCTTTATTTGATCGCTGTGCCTACAAAGTATGTGTTCCTCAGTGGTGCGAAATATTTTTCCATTAAATGTGGTTCAAGAAATCTGAGCAGTTAAATTTTTAAAGACTGCTTTTTGTGTACTTGGGTACCCTTTACCTCACCTGGTAAATACATCTCTTACAACAGGAAGAGTTCCAAAGGAAATTAAAACCAGTGTCATTGTGCGTATCCCAAAAGTGCCTAGACCAAATAAACCAGAAGAATATCGACCCATTAATTTATTATCGGTAATAGACAAAATGCTGGAAATTGTGGTATGCACAACTGCGACAATTTCTAGAGGTAAACAAATTGTTATTTAAAGGTCAGTCTGGTTTTTGGGAAAAACATTCGTGCGAGTCAGCATTACAGTATGTGTGTTCGAAATGGCGTTCATATGTTCGTGATGGAAATGTCCTGAGCGTTTTCATTGACCTTCAGCGT
>MU182129.1:243592-255251 GCA_016904865.1 Pissodes strobi
CTTTTGGTCTTTATGCTCCTTTATAGAGCTCTCTTATTACGTACTTTAGGTTTATATGTTCCTTTGAGCTCAGGGGTCTTGGTTTTTATTTTATGGTATCATTTATTTATTTATTTTTTTTATAGAGTTTTCAGTTTAACTGATGTTGTTATGCTTATACTAGCTTCTCTAACTCTCTAACAAATCTAATAGCTCATCTGTACTGTCCAGTTGGCTATCTGATTCGGTGTCTGACCATATCCCCCCTTTATACTCTCTCAGTTGATCAACCGGTACTGTAGTTGTGTACTTTTTATAACCTTTTAACCCTTTTAAAGATGTTATTGTATACCGGTCATTACCTTTTATTTTGGAAATTTTATAAGGCCCCCCAAATTTAAGACCTGTTTTTCTGCACACCTCCTTTTTCGATGTATTACTTCCACACCACAATACAAGATCACCAACCGAGTATGATTTTGGGGTTTTTCGTTTTGAATCAAATAAACGTTTCATTTTAAGTGCTTGTTTATTCATATTATTTTTAGCCATTCTTTGATCATCTTCTCTATCGGCCTCAACCCTGGCGTTTGTATCTAAATCGCCCTGTTTGATTTGGTCGAAGCCAAACATAAGTCGATGAGGAGTGAATCCCGTACTAGCGTTTACCGTATTATTTATTCCCCATACTGCATCCGGTAGCACCGAATACCACTCAATTTCATTATTTATGCTAGCGTTCATTGCAGATTCTAGAGTTCGGTTATATCTCTCGACTTGGCCATTGGATCGTGGAGACGAAACACTATTTAGGATGTGCTTAAATTGGCATTTTAACGAAAACGTTTTAAAGTTTTTGCTAGTAAAGGCTTTACCGCGATCCGATATTATTTTCTTAGGTACTGTAAATAAACTGAAAAGGTCGTTTAAAATATAGATAACCTCCTTTGAATTAGTTGTTCTGGTGGGTCTTGCAAACAAAAATTTTGAGAATGAATCTACTATCATTAGTATGTATGAAAATCCAGCCGCACTCTTAACATATGGACCTAAATGGTCGATATGCCAAGTGTGCATTGGTACGACTGGTTTGTCTATTGGGTGTAAAAAACCCTCTCTTTTCCCGTACTGATCTTTTTTGTAAGCACAATCTAGACAATTTTTTACGTACTTTTTAATAAACCTTGTCATGCCTTGAAACCAAAATTTACTTTTAATTAAAGTGTCGCATTTCCTCAAACCAATATGACCAATATCGTCGTGGTATTTCCTTAAGATGTTAAACCTGGCTGATTTTGGAATGACTAGTTTGTCATTTCCATCAAATGTCTTTCTATATAGTCTATTTTCTTTAACGACATAAGTGTTTTTTATTTGCGGGTCGCAATCTATTTGTTTTAATTTATTAATAATCATTTTGAGGGTATCATCCTGAAGCTGAATGCATAAGAACCAGTCATCGGAACATATAGTTAATAAATAAGGATTTAATATGTTTCGGCTAAGAGCATCCACGTGCCTCATTTTTTGTCCTGCTCTATGTTTTATGTCAAAATCAAAATCTTGAATTGTCAGCCACCATCTGGCAACCCTGGGCAATAAATCACGTTTACTAAAAGTTGACCGTACGGCGGCACAATCCGTTATTATGGTGAAGTGGATTCCCGTTAAGTATATACGAAATCTTTTTATTGACTCGACTATGGCAAGAGTTTCTAATTCGTATGAATGATATATTTTTTCATCTTTGTTAGTCATACGACTGTAATACATGATTGGTTTAAATGAATTCCCATGTTTTTGAAGTAAAATACTAGCGAGGCCCTTACTACTAGCGTCCGTATGCAATTCAGTCTCAAGATTAGGATTATAAATACTAAGTAAAGGTCTAGAGGTCAACCGTTTCTTGATATCATTAAAAGATTTTATTTCCACGGCAGTCCATTGCCACGGAACAGCCTTTTTCAATAAATTGGTTAATGGCGCTACAATAATGGCATGATTTTTAATAAACTTCCTGAAATAAGATGTTAACCCTAAGAACTGTCGTAACTCGTGTAGATTTTTGGGTATAGGAAAGTTGGATACGGCTGTTATTTTATCTTTTCCGGGACGAACTCCGTGTTCGCTTATTTCGTACCCTAAATACTCTATGGTGGTCTCAAAGAAAAAACATTTTTCCACGTTTAATTTCAGATTTGCTTGACGTAATCTATTAAAAACGAGTTTTAGAAAATGAAGGCCTTCTTCTATCGTTTCCGAGGAAATTAGAATATCGTCCAGATAGACGCTAAGATTGTTATAACAAAGTGCATCTGAAAATAAGTTATTCAATAATCTTTGAAATGTTGCCGGTGCGTTAGCCACCCCAAATGGCATGCGCAAAAACTCGTACTGCCCTTCTTGTGTAACAAATGCAGTTTTATTTACAGAGTTTTTGGCAACCGGTACTTGATAATATCCTTGAGTCATATCTAGACTACAAAAGTATTTCTTTCCTCGGAGACGACCAATTTGGTCTTCAATATGCGGAAGAGGCCATCTTTGTTTTAAGGTCAACGAATTTAATTTTCTGTAGTCTATTGCCAATCTAAAATCGCCGTTTTTCTTTTTCACTAAAACAGCCGGGCTCGAAAAATTCGAATAAGACTCTCTAATTATCCCGTTTTCCAACATTTCTTTTACTTTTTCGCGAATAATGGCTCTTTCCTTTTCGGAATACCTGTACGGTTTATAAAAAACTGGTTCGCGTTTTTCTAAATTAATTTCAAAATCAATCAAATTCGTTGAACCCAATTCAGAAAATTGTTTAACATTTCATAAAAATTCGATAAATATGGTTCCTTTAAAGCGTCAAGATTAACTTTAACGTCGGTTAAAAGAAGAGACCACACATGATTTATTTCAAGTAAGGAAGCGTCTTGAATTTGTAAAGAATTTACTTCAACAGCTCTAGCTACAATTCTACCCTTACACCAATAAAGTTTATTCAAACTAGTGTTGGTGATATTGAGGACATCTTTGGATTTGGCCAATATAGAACTCGGAATAGAGTAGTGTTCCGAAAAATCGTATGTTCTCGCCGTAACCAATAAACATTTTTCCGTGCTCGTATTAACGGGCACAATAGATGTAGAACGTGGTTCTATAACAACATTTTCCTCCAACACTACAGGGTAAAACTGTTTATTTTCAATTTCATCTAAAATAACACTATCTCCCTGGACAGTTAATATGTTATTTTTATGATTTATAATTGGTTGTCCTATTATGACCTCAATATCAGCCATAAAATTATCTACAAAATGAAGCTGTGACTTCATAGAGAAACCTTTAAATTTAAAATTAACAGTACTCATTCCTTTAGGAAAAATTACTTGCTGTCCAAAACCCTTAACTACAACACTGGAAGGCTGCAATTTTATTTTTAATTTATTTATTACAGAATAGTCAGCCACATTTATCTGACTTCCCGTATCTATATAACCCTTGCATAAGCACCCATTTAGGTAAACATTAATAATATAGCTACTATTTATAGGTACTTGCCTTTGTAGCAGCTGGACTTTTTTCGGGTTCAAGTGCCAACATTCCTCCTTACTGTGTCCTTTTCTGTTGCAATGGCTGCACTCCTTGATCTTTGGCCGCACGCCGGAAAATGAGGCTGGTTGGTGCAGGGTTTTGTTGTAATTATTGTTGTTTCCCATGGAGCTTCCAGGCCTGAAGAAACAATTTCTGGCAATATGTCCAATTTTCTTGCAAATGTAACACTTGGCATCCTTTTTATCACTGTTGCTCGTTCGAGTTGCTGGTTCAGACGACTTTGGTGGAGATTCGATCTTACACAAGAACCCTTGGAATAGTTCGTCAGGCGTTTTGAAGTTTCCGGATTTCGCAGTACCTTGATATTCCAACGGTAGACCATCAATAATGCACGACACGGCATTGTAGTCCGAAATTTCGCTCTTTCTAACCAGCACACACTTTGAGTAGTAATAGTGTAACATACTTTCATTAGCGGTTTTTTTTCTTTCCATCATTTTCTTTAAAGTGTCCACGAAGTTCTCGTGCGAGGGGAAAGCACGTAAAAGGGCCGCTTTCCACTCGTCCCAGGTTTTGTTGTACTCTAGCAAGCCATTATACCACATTTTAGCTATACCGGATAGTTTAGATTGCAGAAAGTATGATTTTATTTTGTCGTCCCAACTGTGAATAATGCCTAGTTGGTCGATTTTATTAATCCAGTTTAACGAATTTATATCGCCCACTTCGGGATCAAACATGGGCACAATATCCATTTTGGTCAAATTTAAATTTGAGGTGGAAGGCACCCCAGCCGAAGGATAATTGTTTTTGGAATTTTCCGTCTGTGATTTAAATTGTTCTAAAATTTCACACACTTTAGAGGTAATTAATTCATCAATTCGCTGCTTCTTCGCGATTTTATGCGTGGTGCGATTCTCTCTCTCATCATCTGACTCGGAATTCACAGTAGGACCACTAAGAACACTTGCCGAACGATTTTTACGGGTTCCACGACTTCGTTCCACCATATACTTTGAGCGCCGCTTTTTGGGCCTCACAACGTCACTCTCGTTACCCGAAAACTCACTTTCACTAGGTGAACTCATTGTAGCACGCAGGTAAACAAAGAAAAAAAAATTATGATATGCCCACTTCTGAAATGTAACGGCCAAGTAAATCAAACAGCAGCGGTCGTATTCTATTGCTAGATTTATTCACACTGACTAATACGTTTTTATTCCCCGGATCGGGTTACATAAGCTAAACACGAAGTGATACTCATCGCCTATGCCTTCCAAATAAATTATTAGTTTTTATATAGGCTAAACAAACCAAAATATTATATACTGAGTGTTATAACTATATGTGGACAACAATTGAAAATAATATAAATAATGTTATAACAATATACCTATACCTAATACAAATTGTAACTTATATTCTATAAATGAAATTAATACAACATATATACTATAACTAAATATGTAGATAGGGATTTCCGTTACACTATCTATTGTATTTTATACATACTGTCTAAAGCATCTTAACTATATTATACATTTACTCTTAAGTAATTGACTTTTATATTTTATATAAACTGTCTAAAGCAGCTTAACTATATTATACATTTAAATAGGCGAAAAAGGGGCAATACACCATTTTTATATTTATTATTATTAAATAGTACAAAAATTTTACACTATACAAAAATCATTGAATTTAAAAAATTTTACACGGAAAGTCAAAAGTCAATTTCCTATATACCATTAAAACTAAATCCCATGTGGTGCAAATTTTAGCCAAGAATTAAAAAAAACACGAAATGATCTGAACAAATCCTGCTAGTGCCTTACCTAAATAAAATTATTAAGTCCAGTGGCGTCTCAGGGGACACCTTATCCATAATAATTGTGAAAAAAATTTACGCTACTGACTATACATGTAGTTCCTATTTTATCTCAAGGCGGTGACGTCATGACATATTTACATTGCATTCAATGGGAAAATATGTCAAAATTGGAATAAAAAACGAACTATATCATTTCTGTATTGATAAAAAGGCATAACTTGAACTTCGATTCATTATTTTTTGGTGTTTTACCTTAACCATATTAAAATTAACGTTATTGACGTACACGTTTTTGGGTCTGAGTTTGGTTCTTTTGACCTATATGCCTTATATTGTATAATTTAGACCCACTCCATTCTTCGATGAATATATTTATCGGCAAAGTTATAAATTGTTTAATTGTGCCCTGTGCAATGTGCATGCATTGCATAAATTAACGGTTTTTTTGCATTAAAAACCTTATATTTTTTGCAGTGGCACTTGGGGCAGCCAATTATATTTGCGATGTATGCTAGTTAAATTGGATCTTTACATGGCACGTAATATCTCAGCTTACATCTCGTTACAATTTTTTGTAAGTCAAAAAATATTATATTTTTAAACTTGTGACATAAATAAAAACAAATGGGTTCCTAACCTCTGGTGTAACTTTTTCTTTTAATTTAATAATCCAGTACTATAGCCCAAGAATGCCTCTTAAAAGTCGTTATATATAATAAATAAATATCTTTTACATTCATTTTAAAATTACAATCAAATACAAGCGGCTTTTTCTACCGATTTGAATGATTTTTCAGTTGAGTTAAAATGATGCTCATGTGCTTAATAAGTAAATACCAAACAAACATACTGTATGTTTTATAACACTCCAATATGTCTTTAACACAAAAATGTAAAGAAGTTTAAATTTGGCACTTTTCAAAAACAGCCAATGTCCCTCATTTCTTATGCTTGGATCTATTGTGCGCCGGCGCCGGCTTAAATACTGACTTAAGGAATTAATAGGAAATATTACTTTTGATGTATAGAGTCCGTAAACTTCATATAACTGTTGTCATTGCAGCATTTTCAAACCGAAACTAATTAAACTATACCCAGTTTGCTCATTACTATTCATGTTTTTTTTTAAATTCTCTCTTCTTAATGATTAACATTCAGGACCGTAGCTAGAAAGAATAATTAGGGTAGGCAGAATAAACTTTTGGACAGGCTCACACATATAGTTTATTTGATTTAAAAATATACATCATCAAATCAAATCAGTTTATTTGTGTAATAAAGTTTACGATCAAGTTAGTATCCATTCTAAATACAATCTATTAATTCTAAATACCCATCAATATTAAAATAAAATAAAATAAAGCAACTTAATATAAAGGTACCTTTGTATCAAGTTTAAAAGTTAAAAAGAAATACGCATAAGGAATTATTAAAATAACAACTTTACAGTTTCAAATTTCACACACAACTTAAAAAGAAAAGTAATCCAATACAGAAATCCTATTCTTTTTCATGCCTATCCCATATTTATAAATTAAAAGATAAAAACTCATTTATACTGTAGAAAGCATTGGTAATAAGAATGTTTTTAATTACATTTTTAAGTTTGGAAAAGATTGATATTTAATTGCATTTGGAACTTTATTAAAAAAAAACTGTGGGCAGTAGTAATTGGTAGCCATTCTAGATCTACTCAATCTGAGGAACTGTATTCTAAAATTATTTTCTGATCTCACTGGATAATCATGTAAATCGTTTGTCTTACTATACGTGTCATAATTCTGATCTTCATAGATATATTTGGATGGTATTGTCATTATTTTCAGTTCTATAAATTTATGCCTTACATCTTCTCTGTATCCCAACCCCCCTATCACGCGAACCGCACGCGTTTGGAGCCAGAACACTTTTTCAGAATGGCATGAATGCCCCCAAGCCAGAATCGCATAACAAGAAGCAGACTGGAACATTCCGTGAAAAGCCTGCAGACAAGTTCCAAGTGGTACAATAGATTTAAGATTTCTTAAGAAATATGCTCCTCGCCAGTGTGTTTGCTACATAATCTAAATGTGTTTTAAAACTTAACCCGTGGTCTAACCATATTCCTAAAAATTTTATGTCATCTTGATGATTCTCATTTATTCTTCTAAGTGTAAAGGCAGCTTTTAAGGATTTATTATCATTTAAATTAAGTTTGTTTACAGTAAACCAGTCTTGTAAGCTTTTTATATTTTCATCAAATATTTTTTTTACATTTAAGTAATCAGTGTCTTTGCATAAAATAGTTGTGTCATCTGCATAGAGAATTAGATATGCATCTGTAACTACTTTCTTTATATCGTTAACATATACGAGGAAAAGCAGGGGAGCCAGGAGGGTATCCTGGGTCACCCCATGCCTTAGACTCCTAGGACTGGGCAATTCCCCATTTCTATAGGTCTGCTGACATCTATCAGTCAAGTAACTTTTAATCAATCTAACGCTAGAGTCTCCCACATTATAGTGTGCAAGTTTCTGTAAAAGTATTTCAAGGGAAACACAATCGAAAGCTTTTGACAGGTCACAGAGCATTCCCTCCATGTACTGGCAATTTTCATAAGCCTTCAATATGCGTTCCATCAAGTCAAGAATTGCCAGGGCTGTGGATTTTCCCGACCTAAATCCAAACTGATTAGATATAAAGAGATCATTACTCTCAAAGTAATTATACAGTTCATCCCTAAGAACAAACTCAAAGATTTTTGAAACGACAGGGGTAAGTGTAATGGGCCTAAAATTACCTGGATCGTCCGGGTATCCTTTTTTAAAAATTGGGATTACTTTACTTATTTGAGACAGATTGGGTAAATATCCTCTCTTATAGCTTCATTTATACGTTTTTTAAAGGTGAAATTATGGTGTTTTTATTATATTTAGTTAGTTCCATATTCACATCAAAGATATATTTACTTATAACTTGGTCAATAACCTCCCTGATTTTTACACAACTGACCTCTAAAAAATTAAAGCAGCCCAAATGGTTCGGACTAATGTTTTGAAATTCTCTCATAAATTTCTTGTTATCAACAGCTGGGTCACTCAGATCTGGCAGGTCATTGATCAGTGTATCTGCAATATTGACAAAGAAATTGTTAAAATCATCAGCTGTTAGTAATGAATTATTAGTTTTTGAGTTGGTAGTTTTTTGTTGAGATTTTGTAATGGTCCAAGATGCCCTGGTCATATTTCCAGAGCTGATGGATGAACTGTGTTGCTTAACAAACAAAATAAAACACAACACATAACACAAAAATATTTCTTATTGATATTCCTATTATAATAGTGGTTCCCACATTTTAAGTTAGAAGTTAAAAAATGCCTTCCTTTAATCATAATAGGTCCTGCATATGCCTCAAAGAGACCAGTCCTCAACAACTTTATCTACGAACTTAACTCGAACATTCACAAGCACGTCCACAATGACACGAACAACTCAGTATTTCTGAGTATGGACAATTTCACAACTGAAGAGGAAAAAAAATCGTTCTGCACACCAACCCTAAACGGGAAGCTTAAAATTACCCGGTTTTTATGGAATGAAGTTATAACTCCACTGAGCTCCACCAGACCTAGGCAGCGGAGACACGTCAACGCATCAGTAAACCACGAGACAAATTTTTAAATTTATTCAACGAATCTGAATCAGATCATCCTCCGATATTGGAACTAACATCGTCACACCCAAGTTACAGAGTCCATAACAAAAACCTTAACTCGATTTACTATCAGAATGTTCGGGGAATGCGCACTAAAGCACCGCAATTTATGATGTCCGTTGGTAACAGCGATTATGATTGCATCATGCTTACGGAGACGTGGCTCTCCGGGGATCACTTTTCATCAGAGTTTTTCACTGAAAATTACTCAGTGTTTCGCTGCGATCGCGACTATGACCAACTGGACTGCAGCCGAGGCGGTGGCGTCCTTATCGCCATCAAGTCGGAGTACCACTCGAGAACAGTTTCCGCTTTCAAGAGCCTTGACTATGAGAGTTTCCAATGGCTGATTACCGAAAAGTAAATCTCTTCCTGAACAACGCCGACTGGTCATTCCTTGATAGCCAGGAAGATACAGACCTTCTGGTGCGACAATTCTACGACATTCTGCAAGAAGCGATCGACACACACGTTCCAACCAAAATAGTAACCAGTGGCAAATTCCCAAAATGGTACTCTCCTGCTTTAAAAAAGATTATAGCTCATAAGAATAAACTATATCGAAGATACAAGAGCTCTGGAAGCGAGTGTGACTATCAGATATACTCAAGTGTTCGCCGGGAAACCAAGTTTCACATTGAGCTTTGTTATGCCTCGCACATCGCATCCGCAGAACATATGATTCCGGAAAATATAAAATACTTCTGGGGTTTTATAAACTCATTGAAAAAGGATTCTGGCATACCCAAAAGAATGCAAAACGATGGCAATTTCCTCGAAAGTCATCAAGAAATAGCAAATGCCTTCGCCGCTCACTTCCAATCAAGTTATTCCGATCACACCGGGATTACTGTGGATCCTGAAATACACGAGAGTATTGTGCAGGGCAGCACGCTACTCCAGCATCAATTCACCATAGTCGAAGTTACATCGAAGCTCAAGGAGCTTGACTGCAGTAGAAACGCCGGCCCAGATGGAATTCCACCTATCTTTTTAAATCGTTGTTCGCAGTCGCTTGCTGCACCAATCTGCACCATCTTCCAAAAAACATTCAACAAAGGAGTTTTCCCAACTTTCTGGAAGAATTCCACCCTTTTTCCCATTTACAAGTCCGGCGATAGGACCGAAATCGGTAATTACAGAAGTGTATCAATGCTATCCACGTTGCCGAAGATTTTGGAATCAATTCTGACAGATGAGATCTTCCGTACCTACAAAAACTATATAACTGAAAATCAGCACGGTTTTTTCCAGGGGCGTTCAGCAAATTCCAACTTAGCGGTGTATCAAAATTTCCTAGTTACCAGTCTGGAGATGGGACAGCAAGTCGATGTTATATACACGGACATATCTAAGGCGTTCGATAGTGTTTGCCATGAGCTGCTTCTCATAAAGCTCTCAAAGATTGGAATTGGCTCTCACTACTTGAACTGGGTTGCAAGCTACCTATCGGATCGTCGGCAGCGTGTACTCATGGGCGGGGCTACATCTAAGGAGATCCAGGTGTTGTCGGGTGTGCCTCAGGGGTCCCACATTGGTCCAGTTCTGTTTTCCCTATTTGTCAACGACATCTCGTCATGTTTTGAAGAATCGGACTTTCTTATGTACGCCGACGACCTAAAATTTTATAATATTGCGGAAACATCGTCCACCGGACTCCAACAAGATATTGAGCGCCTGGTTTTATGGTGCAAGAAAAACTGCCTAAAACTAAATGTCAAGAAATGTAAAAAAATGAGCTTTTACAAGGGGATGAATCAAATTGACCACAATTACACCATCGATAGTGAGACTCTGGAATTGGTAACTGTCTTTAATGATCTAGGGGTGTTGTTTGACAAAGATCTGTCATTCACTTTACATGTGGATCAAATAGTTTCGAGAGGCTTGCGGCTGCTTGGATTTATAAAGAGGAACACTGCACTGATGACGGACACCAGGGCAATTACGACACTTTACAACTCTCTAGTGCGCAGTATACTTGAATACTGCAGCACCATTTGGTCCCCGCAGTACCAGTGTCACATATCTAGGCTCGAAAGGGTGCAGAATAAATTTGTTAAATATTTATTGTATAAACATCGTTTCCCCTATCGCGATTTGTCCTATGACACTAAACTCCTGCTCTGCGGTCTTAAATCGCTGCAAGCTAGACGAGAGAACCAGCTTCTGTTTTTTCTTCATAAACTGATCAACGGGAAGATTGATTGTGCCAATTTACTGAGACTCCTATACCTCAAGATACCAGCGAGAACTTTAAGACACCAACAACTGTTCCACCAACATTATCACCGAACCAACTACGGACAAAGAGCATTTGTGGATCGAATGGTTACAATGTACAACGACAAGTTTAACCACCTAGATATTTTTAACATAAGTCTCAACTCACTGAAGCGTATTGTGTCTTGAACTTTTTTTTATTCTTCTTCTTACACGTTTTATTATCGAATATGTATTGAATGTTAAGTGTTGCAAATGTTTTATATAATGTCCTACGATTAATTGTTTTTAACTCTTTTCGTACCATTTGGAGCTTTGCTCTGTGGTGTGCATGTAAGTACTAAATAAATAAATAAATAAATAAATAAATAAATAAATAAATAAATAA
>MU182129.1:255261-284924 GCA_016904865.1 Pissodes strobi
TAAATAAATAAATAAATAAATAAATAAATAAATAAATAAATAAATAACATACAAAATAATAAATCAATACCCAACAACAGGAAAGCGGACTAATAGCAAGAAAACGCAGGAATAGAGAAATAATAATTTTTTTGTCCGAGCGCTTTTTAGAAAAAGAAATTCATTCAATTTTTTACGAATTTATGCCAAACTTTTGGCCCTCACAGTTTGTATAGTGCGTATAAACTAAATGAAAGAATATAATATCTTGTTAAATTAAGCAAAAAACTTTTATGGTTCACGTAGAATAATAAGTAAATATATATAATGTTTTAAACAAAATCAGAATAATTGCAGTCGTCGGTTTTTTCGATCATTGAATTTTTTTCCTTACCCTCGGCAAAGATTAAAAATAAAAAAAAATCTGCTCTTTGCCCTCGGAATGATCTTGGGCAGGCAAATAATTTGCCAGGGCAGGCTGCGCCTGCCCTGGCGTACCCCTGGCTACGGCCCTGTTAACATTTCATTTGCTTTAAATTAAAAATTGAAAATGGAGTACCCTATTCAAACAGTGGACAGTGGGTTTTATAGAATACACGTTTTTAAAATAACACCAAAATAATTAATAATAATAACACATTTATATGCAGCAAAACTACTTTATATCCAGGGTTACTACCCTGAAGCTATAGCCGATAGAAACTGCACTTGCTCCGCTGAAAACTTAGTCTGTTAATATATAAATCAATTATAAAAAAGTCAAAGATCGGACAAATCTCCTTTATGCAGCTTTGGCTATATAACTTGTTCGTGTGTACTCTAACATATTTAACACAGCATGCCTGAATGGAATTACTAAGTTCATCAAATGCAACATTCTGTTTTCATAATAGAAGGCGTAAATACAACACATTATTAACACAACGACTTTTGACAGCATCGACATTAAATTGACCATTTACCTAGGTTATCCAATATCGTATTTGTTTCACAAAATTTACCCTCTGTTCATTCACCTGTCAGCAGCAACATGCTTTTAGTCAACCTAGCTACTCTCACAGGCTTCCAATTTAAACTTAATGGGTATACAATAATTGACAGCTTAATAAACGTGTTCGGCTGAAATTTGAATAAGGCGATGAAATATATTTTAATAAAATCAATGGTTGCTTAGAAATAAATCCAAATATTATCTCGTTATAAACGTTTTTTGAATTTTTGATATTATAGTGGCTCAGATAAATGTAAATATTTTGTTCTGAATTTACGGCAATAAGAAAATTGTTTCACCTTTACGTACAGAGTCAGCCAACTAAAGGTACTCAATGTCTTATAGATCTGTTATTCTGAAGTGAGTGCAAAATGTAAAATAGAAGTTTCTTGCATTTTTATCAATTATCGAAATATTTAATTTATGAAGCAAGTAAATACGCCAAATGGTATACTTCTGGCTTAAATTATATGGAAAGACATATTTTTATATTATTTTTGGGTTCTGGGTCAAGTTTTGGTATGGATGAATGAATGAGTTTGAAAACGTGTGCGATAGATCATTTGCATGCAGATCACCAGTCTGCTCCCATTGTGGGCCCAGTCACATGCTAATTCAGGAATAAATTATTAAAACATCTAAAGGCAGAGACGAAGTGATAAGTAGAACAGCAACAAGAGAATCGAAAAGCTTAGATTTCCGATATAAATATCAACTTATTGCATACGAGCTGCAGGTAAAAAGAGATAGCAATGATAATCGATATCAAAAGTACATATTGAAAACATACCATATAAAACACCTGAATAAGATTGCCGTGAACAAGATGTGGTTAAATATAGTGGTTCGAAAAGTTCTAAAAAATAAAGTGTATTTTTATAGGTCGTGAAGGTGTAGTTACCATATATTTCTCGATTATAGTATACATCAAAGCTTGGTACGATGCCTTATTACACACTTAAAAAAATTGCATTCGAAAATTTAAGACCATAAAACTTTACGGGGCCTTTTACCTTATAAAATTAACATGCTCAGGTGTAACGCGTCCGGTTCTCAATGCATCTTCGAAGGCCGATCATTCCTAAATGATCATGACATCCCACGCAATGGGTGCATCACCTTTCCAATCTTACTTCGCCCTTAATTTCGTGCATCGGCCAGAGACAGCTCGGAATCCATTAGCGGGCGAGCATCGCAATTATTGTTCATGGCAATTAATCTCTCCGCGGGGATCTCGGGGCCCATTGTGGTACGCACATGAATACAGTGGTGTTCATAGAATTATTATACGTCTTGGTGTTAAGGCTTAAGAACTAAATTATGCCTAGGATGATATAGAAATGTTATGCAATAAATGGAAAGCTAAATATGAAAAATATATATCTACTTACTTGATAATGATTTGATGCATTTACCTATTCTTATGTTGGCTAAATACACTTGGAAAAAATACTTTTCAATTAAGAATATGAATTGCCGCTTAACGTATAGGGAAAATTCATGAATTCTAGTCAAATTAATGTGTTTTGGAATTTGTAAAGGATGTTCCATTTTCGACACTCCTATAGGGATCAAAAAGTTAATATAGGTGTCATCAGCTATTTTGGGACCAAATTTGAAATGGTATTATCAAAATTTAAAAATTTTCGCCCACTTAAGAATACGGAGAAAAATAAGAAAATCAACAATTTTGCTTCCCTAGGACAACACCCTCTGAACTAGAAGGCCTGATATGTAAATTTAAGATGGCGTCGCGGGTAGGGAGTAAGCTCTGACAATGGAAAACGTATTAATTCATATACAAACTAGTTTTGTTACTTTTTGCCTTCAACAAAATACATACCTAAATTATTTTTAATAGTAATAAAATCGTTGGGGAGCCATACCCATTACCCATCACAGAAAGGAACATAGTAATTATTATAACAAGTAGTTTAACAGTTATAATATGATATGATGTAAAAAATACAGACTATGGCTATTGATTTGTAAATATACAGTGGTTTGTTTAAAATATATCTTGAAGAACTGCATAAAAATTTTACAAAGTAGGGTGGTCGAATTTAGAAGTAGTTATTAATAAAACTATTCGTTCTTTCAAAATGTATAAGAATCCTTCTAGTTGGGATCTGATCTGTTATGGATCTGAAAATATCACATACAATGTTTAAATTATTTTCTGCAGAACGTTGTTCGGTGTGTTGTTTTAGAAGATAAGCAGCTTCAATAAGAACTTTCTCTACAGCATTAACATCATGTACTTCAAGTAAGTTGAGTTGGCTTTTGTCTTGATATACAATTTTCAGAAATAAAGAAAATAAAGTTTAAGGGAGCTTGAGAAGCTTTATCAATATTAATAAGACAGATATTATGTTTGCCCTTTGCTATCAGCTAGCATTTATTAAGCTGGGCTTTTATTATTTTGCTGGATATTTATCAATTTGATAAGCTTTGACACCAACAAAAATTAGCTAAAACTTTTCAATTTGCTGGTACTCTAATTTTTGCCTTTTTGCTTGGCGGAACTCTCGTTTAGATGTCTGGGGTTCTGATAGGTAGGTGGGATAATTAGGCAAGATATTTGGTACTGCACCGAAGTAATCAAAATAATTATCAATAAAAATTGTTTTTGTATTCCATAATATGGGTTGTAGCCTTTTCAATTTCATTGGACCTAAAGTGGAGTTAACACACCTAAAATATATATTTAATTCAACTGCTCGGTCAAGACAGTTATAGAGTAGAATACAACTACCCTAGTAGTATAGAAAGCAGGTATTGCAAAGCATTTTTTAGGCAAAAAATAGAAAAAATCAAATAATTAATTAGTATCATATGTTGTGCACGTAATGCACTTGCCTCTAAAAATACAGTGTGTATGTCTACTTACTGTGTATAAAAATAGAAAAACAAAACTTAATCGAGTATTCTTAGACGGAACAAATGATTCTGCCCTCTTAATTGAATTTGCCCATTGCTGTCTCAATCCACCTTCTTTTGGGAATGAAAAAAATTTCCACATTTCTACATTTGGGAACACAACAGGTTAACGCCATGTTTTCAATTCACTCAACACTATTATAAACAATTATTTAAAAATCAATGTTCTCAACTAAGCGACTGAACGTAATCCAAAGCTTAAACACACTTTAATTGTTACAACACGTACCTGAAGCCACCCTACAACTCTTAATTTATATTTAAGAATAATACAAATAAAAAGGGTTTAGGTCTCCTAAGTAAAACTGAGGTATCAAAATAAAACCTTTAATGTTGTCCGGCTCCAGCCTAGCAAATGTCTGCGGTTTTCTAAAACTCATTATATGTAGAGTCAAAAGGCAGACAAAATAAATAGGTGCGTAGGCATTATTATTATAAAGCCACAAAATTAAATCCCTAAGGGCCTGTTTGTTTAGTTCAGGCAGACAATATCTGAATAATAAAATTTCTGTAATTTTGGACATTACTAGGTACTATAAGCTCTGATATTATAAGAGATGTTTGTATAAACACAATCAGTCGCTAACTATAAGCTATAATTGTTTAATTGTATGATGTAGACTAATTAGGAAGAATAGTGTAGTGAAGTAGGGTTAAAAGCCTATTTTCATGAACACAGGGCAATGCTCTTGCCATAAATACAATAAATTATCTGCTTTGTATAAATTGTTCACTGCAAATGCACAAATTTCATAATTTTACACATATTTTATATTAAAAACTCGAAATATACACTTTACAGCATTTAGTTTCGGTCCCAACTTGGGTGGCCATATGCGTACTGATTTTCTAAGATTCACGGACTTCTAGTCCAAAGGGTGCTGATTAGGCGTTCTATTCAAGCTTTTTACTTTAATTCACAGCAGGCCATGAAACAAATGCAAGTTTAATAGAAGCAAAAACCACCATTTTAAAAGTTTAGCTTCAGGTTTTTATAACTACCTATGACATGTAGCAATTAGTAGTTTTTATTTTGTTGTTTAATGCAAAGGTTTAATTAGAGTAAGTCCAGATATCAATCTGCATAAATTTTTTTTCTGGTCCTCAATGAAGTGGTCAAATGCAAACACCGTCTTCCCGGCTTTTCGCGACGGAATACTTGATAAAACTGGATTAAGCGTAACTAAATTAGATTCTACGAAAAAAGAATGAAGTCAAGGTAGTCAAGGTAAAATAAAAAATTTAAGACCTAGAGTGCATACAATGTTCCAAAAATATAGTAACTTCGTTACAATGTAATATTGATTGGTTTAATAATTATTTTTATGTCATACCAGTACATTATTGCGTTTTTATACCTTAGGTACCATTTACATAATGGATTACTAAGTCCACTTTATGGCCCGTGCGGGTATAAAGTACACTTTATGGACTGAAATAATTGAATTGAATTCGTATTTTTTAAAAATATTTACATAATGCGAATGCAATAACGAACTAGTATGACATAAAAGTTTGTATGCACCACGGGTAATTATAGATGTGTACGCCCTCGGGCGACTTATAAACCCTCTGGCCAGAGGCCCTCGGGTTTGTAACATTGTCGCCCTCAGGGCATAAGCATCAACTTAATACCTGGTACATAAATAACTATTATAACCGTAATAATATCTCCCGTGTGGCTGTTTTCGGGCTGAGGATCTAAAATTCTAGACCCAGTTGTATTTAGTCAAGTTAAGAGGTATTCCATATGATTAAAACGATATTTCTGTATGCAATGTACGGGCCTTGATAAAGCAACTACCAAGACCTTGCTGCTGGAGAAATTTAACCACCTACGTTTCTTTTGTGCCCTGTGTGACTCTCCAAATTTGAGATATCTCAATGATAAAATTTCTAATTTATCAAAAGATCAGGTTCCTCAGGAGATATTTGACTCGCTGGCTGACCGCGTGAGTAAATTATCAAACAGTGTACCGACTATTTCTGAGATGTATGATATTTTATTGAATAACGAATCTAAATGGAACCTTTTGGAGAGGAAAATAGACGATATTCACAAAATGTCTGAAGTGTTCTCCATTTGTAACCCTCATTCTCTGTTGAAATCGGTAAGGGAAATGGAACAGAATGTCTTTACTATTTCTCAAATTCTACTCAACAATACAGAGGAAACCATCAAGATCCAGGTGCAAGACTCCTCGTCCGCTGATATTAAGAAGGGTATTGACAACTTAAAAAGTAGCCTTGCAAATGTTACCACTTTGGTTAGGGACTTAAATTCTAAAGTTGCTAACCCAAAACAACATAGTGCTCTACCTACGATGACACGCTTTACTTCTACGTCGTGCTCCACCCAAACTACGTCAATGGAATTTGTTTCATCTTCCACTCAAATGGAACTGCCTACTGAAGTTTCCTCAATCCCAGAAGATTCCAACTCCGCAATTTATAGAAGTGCCCAAAGATGGCACTATGTGATCGTAGAACACCTCCCGGCAGGATTTACTTCAAATAATATCGTGCACTATGTGAAGGAAAAGTTGAAAACATCAGAATTCATTCGATGCTATAACCTGTTCAGTCAGCGCATTGTCTCCACAGGAACTACATTTAAAATAGGAACCCTATCAAGAAAGTCCGCTGAGAACTTGTTCAGCATCAATATCTGGCCACCCGGGACTCAAGTTAGATGGTCATCGGAATCTGAAATCCCTCAGAAAACTACAGAGCTCTATCTAACTCCCTCCACCAAGGCGAAAGTGACTAGCAGTCCGAACTCTGGCAATCTACGGGACTTTCCCTCTCCAGTCAGTGAAGCTAAGGCACACAAGGTAACTAGTAGTAGCTTCTGACAAACAAGCTATCGCTGCTTGCAAAACTAATGCCCTTATGAGCGATGTCGAAATTAAACTGTCTAAGGAATCACCCCATAAACCGTCCTTCTCTCTGGACCCGCTGACTCCCCCAACAGTTAAATTAACACAGGCCGCCAGTAAGTCTAACGACTCTAGTAATCGTTTCCTTATGGCAAGGCTAAGGGAACCTGCTATCTTCAGATCCATTAGGTTGTACCTTGCCTATTTGTATGACCAACCTGCCTCGGTATGCTACGAGGGATTTACCAACATAAGCATCAGATTATTCCTAGCATCTGAAGGACTGCCAATCCAGGATGACATATTACGTAAGGTCTACCGCGACTTTCATGCCGCATATGGGTTTAAACACACTGAAGTGGAAGAAGATCTTTGTACCTACAGATCCCATGTTGTTTCGGAGAGGACGATTCAGCTTCAGAGGTCCAGAGAGGGTCACCAAAAATTCTTCTCCAGCGGCTCCCCGAATAAAAATTTTTAAGCAGCTTGACGTGTCCTGAGCGACTAGATTCCTCTAATCCTGACGCCAGGTTTAGTATGGTTCTTATTAATGTTGCCTCATTACGAAATAAGACTGATGAACTGTTTTTGTTTTTGGAGGAATCAGGGTTCCCCCCACTAGTTGCAATTACAGAGCACTGGCTGAGTGAGAATGAACCGCTTTATGTTGAAAAGTACTCCACAATAGCCAGATATAATCGGAAAAACTCGGCTCATGGGGGAACACTGATTCTTTCCTTAAGCGAGGGCTTTTTACCTGTAACTAAATTTGATCATCTCCAATCGGATAACTACTTTGAAATTTCCATTGTATACAATAAGAACTTTGATTTACACGTAATTTGTATATATAGAGCGCCAAATTCCGATGTGCAATTGTTCTTTAATAACCTGCTAAGCTTGTTAGATGGTCTGCCGGTGAAAGGCAAGAAAATTTTGTGCGGTGATTTAAATATTGACTACGCTACCGCTTGTGCTGCCCAAAAATCATTGATTTCTATTTTTGACTCTTTTGGTCTTTCAATGCATGTAACCTCTCCAACTCGGATTTCTAACAATTCCTCTTCTATCATTGACTATGTAGCGTCCGACTTTCCTTCAACTGATGTCCAATCGACAGTAACTAGCGCGGGTCTCTCAGATCATGAGGCAGTAATCTCCAAATTCAATACTTCTTATAGGCCCTCAAAAAAAACTCGCCACCTAGGTAGAATCTTCTCATCCTCCAATTTTTCATCCTTTCGTAACCTTTGCCTCAAGACCAACTGGAATTTTGAATCAGGTGAACTTGATTCTGACTTTAGTGGTTTCTTAAATAAAATTATAAATGCATTCAATAAAGCCTTCCCGCTTAAATCCATTAAACCTAAGCGTCACAAACCATGGACTACGAAAGGCTTACGCATATCTGCAAAAAATATGCGTTCCCTCTCATACATAAAAAAATTCACTAACTCCACTCAAGTTCTTGAACTCATTTCGAATTATAGGAAGATCTACCTAAAACTTATCAAGACAGCAAAGAAACTATATTATCAAAATCGTTTATCAACTGCTAAAAACGTATCCAAGGAGGCCTGGTCCATTATTAACGATCTTAGAGGCAAAACAAATTCCGCGAATCAGAGCATGCCAAAACCAAATTATTTAAACGAATATTTTGTCAACGTGAGCAAAAATGTTACCTCTGGTATTTCTCCTTCTCTCGACCCTCTCTCGTTTCTTCCTCCTTCTAAAAAAGTCGCTGATAGTTTTTTCCTAAGCCCTGTGACCAGCCTTGAACTTCTTCAGGTAATGAGCAGCATAAAGAGTAAATCAGCTTGTAGCACTGATAATCTGTCAATTAAAATTTTCTTGAACCTCCCACTTCCAATTCTGGATGTCCTAGCTTCCTTAATTAATGCGTCCTTCACGAAAGGTGTTTTTCCCGAATGCCTCCAAACTGCGATAATTATTCCTCTTCATAAGGGAGGTGAAAAGGATGTCTTATGCAATTATCGTCCAATTGCTCTGTTGCCTGTACTCTCTAAAATCATTGAAAAGTTATTAAAAAATCGCCTCATGCCATTTCTCCTTAGACATGGCATACTGTCCCCGGAACAGTTCGGATTTTTACCAAACAAGTGTACAAATGACGCCATGTTCTCGTTGCTTCACGATGTTTACTCATCCCTTAACAACAATCTCCCCACTGCTACAGTCTTCTGTGATTACGCTAAAGCGTTTGACTGTGTGTGTCATGACATCTTGTTAAGAAAACTAAATTTTTATGGAATCCGTGGTATTCCTTCGAACTGGTTTCAATCTTATCTTGAAAATAGACAGCAGTTTGTTAGAGCGAACGGTTCTGATTCTGATTGCAGATTAATTACCAGTGGAGTTCCACAGGGCTCTGTTCTTGGGCCTATCCTTTTTCTAATATATATTAATGACATTACATACCTAAAAATCAATGGTAAAGTGTCTCTCTTTGCTGACGACACAAGCATAACTTGGAGTGATTCTAATGCTTTCTCCCTACACTCTAATATCTCCAGCGATCTCGTCACAATCAAAACTTGGTCTGACTCAAATTGGCTGTGTTTCAACGTTGATAAAACGGTAGCCTTATACTGCACCAACTTGGGTTCGTGTTAAGTGAACATTATTTATGAAGTTTGGTCACTTAAATATTAGATCGGTGTTTACGGGCTTTCATGATTTTAAGGTTTTGGTTCAGCAGCAGAATTTCGATGTTTTGATGTTAAGTGAAACTTGGTTAAGTACTGATATTAGCTCTAATGTCATTGATATTCCTGGTTATACTTTTTATAGGCATGTCTATCATGCCTATAAAAAGTAGGGAGAGGGGGAGGAGTGGGAGCTTATGTCAAGAATCAATATACCTGCCAAACAATACAATTTAATTTTCATGTGAATAATAATTTGGAATTTTTATTTTTAAAGTTAAGCGTTATGTCACAAAATATAGCAGTCGGGACTCTTTATCGCCCTAAAGATAAAAATATGAAAACATTTATTGAAGACTGCGAAAATATTTTTTCATTTTTGTGCCCAAGCTTTGATGAGGTGATATGCCTGGGAGACTTTAACACGGACTTTTTAAATCCAAATAATCTTGTCACTTCTTGCTTAGAATCCTATAACTTATGTCAAATTATTAATGAGCCGACAAGAATAACAAAAAATACTAGCAAGTTACTCGATCCTATTTTCGTCACTTCCAAAGAGATGGTTATTTCCAGTGGTGTTATAGGCACTAATCATATTTCTGACCATGGTCTCACCTTTTGCAATTTTTCAATAGTTAAGCCAAAAACTTCACAAAGATTTATTAGGGTGAGATCTCTTCAAAACTTTGATCAACAAAAATTTGATGCAGATTTGAGACGGCTTCCTTGGCACTTATTATTTAGAGAGAGAAATATTGATAGGAAGGTTGAAATATTTAATAACTATATTCTATCATTATATGATCGTCATGCCCCAATAAAAGAAATAAGGGTTACTAAGCCCAAGGCTCCTTGGCTCACGCAAAACTTAAAATTAATTATGAAGGAACGCGATATCGCCTTGAAAAAGTTTAAAATAACCAAGAGTGAAACTGATCACAGTAGATACAGGGACCTCCGTAACTTTGATCTTACATGTCTCCGCAGGGAAAAAAAAGCTTACATTGACTCATTAATGAAAGAAAAAAAAAATCCTAAAAGACTGTGGTCTGCATTAAGTAATTTTAATATTAAAACCAATAAATCGACTGAAATTCCTGAACACTTATCTGATCCTCAACAAATCAATACTTATTTTTCAAGTTTTTTGCAAACCGTATCAAATAGCTGTCAAAATCAAATTAATTTCTATGAATCAAATTTCTACAAAGATTACAGTTCTTTCAGTTTTACTATGGCTACTCCCGAAGAAGTAGGCTGTATTTTGCGTGATTTGCGTTCCAATGCCTATGGCGTAGATGAAATTTCTGCTCAGATGTTAAAAAATTGCAGCCCCTTTATTGATCCTTGCATTACAAATATAATTAATTCTTGCATTGAGCAGGGCTATTTTCCTCAAATGTGGCGTGTTGCAGTGGGTAAACCTTTGCCTAAAAAATCAACCCAGATGAATTCTCTGATTTGCGCGTTATTAGCATTCTTCCAGCTATTTCAAAAATTTTGGAAAAAATTTTATACAAACAAATTTATAATTTTATGACTGTAAACGGGATTTTACCGGAATTTCAAAACGGATTTAGGAAGGGGTACTCCACAGCAACCGCCTTGGCCACAGTAGTCAGTGACATAATCGAAGCATGTGATGTGAGTGAAGTTACGGCGCTTGTTTTGTTAGATTTCTCAAAGGCGTTTGACACTATTGATCATAAATTAATGTTAGCCAAGCTTAAATACTATGGATTTAACGATCTTGCTTTAAATTTATCAAAATCATACTTAAATGGGAGATCTCAGGGCATAAATCTTAACGGAGTAACTTCATCGCAGACGAGCATTCTGTCTGGGGTTCCTCAGGGTAGTGTCCTTGGGCCTTTATTATTTTTAATTTACACGACTAGTATTTTAAAATCTATAGCTTATTGTAGTGCTCAGGCCTACGCTGATGATACACAGCTGTATGCTCACATTAATGTCAATAATGCTCATAATGCTGAATCATTAATTAATAACGAATTAAATAATATTTATGAATTGTCATTGGAACATAATCTTAAATTAAATGCAGACAAGTCTTGTGCGCTGTTTTTTGGTGCAAAGAATAGGGTAACTAGAGTTAAACAACAGATATCTTTAAAAATCAATACCGTTCCTTTAAATGTGGTAGATTCCACTAGGAACCTTGGTATCATTTTGGACACGGAGCTTAGGTTTCGTGAACATGTTAAAAAATTAAATCAAAGAGCATTCATTAACCTTAAGCTTTTGTATTCAAATAAACACTTCTTAAATAAAACTTTAAAACGTAATTTATGTGAAAGCCTAGTGTTATCACATTTTAACTACTGTGACTTTATTTATGGCCCGTGTCTGGATCTTGAATCCAAAATTCGTATTCAAAAAGTTCAAAATAATTGCTGCAGACTTGTTTGCAATCTCCGAAGATATGATCATGTGTCTCACAAGATAAAAGAATTGGCTTGGTTAAACATGGAGCAGCGCAGAAATCTTCATTTGGTAAATTTTACCCATCAGCTTATATCAAGTAACCACCCTTCCCCCCTCAAAGCAAAATTTATACTGCGTCATCGCAACCGTTTACGTAATAATCTACGAAATGATAGTGTGTTTTCGATCCCTAGACATCGAACGTCTCTTTTCAAAAGAAGTTATGTTTATGTTATGCCAGCTAATTTAAAAGAAAAAACATCTTTTGTCATATTTAAAAAGGAATATAAAATATACCTGCTCTCAAGGTAAATGAGAATACGAATACCAGTGTGTTTGGTGAGTTCTTGTCGGGGTTCATAGTATGGTCTCTTATTGTTAAATAGTATGTAAGTGCTTTTTAGTGTTTTCACTCAATTCTTCACCCTTTTATTGTCGTTTACTTACTTTTTTTTTTTTTGCTTCTAGTGGTTAAGTTGAATAGCTTGTAGCTAGACTTCGCCACACTGAAGCATAATGCTGTCCAAAAATGTAATTTTCATTCTTGAATAATAAAAGTCGTTTTTATTTATTTATTTATTTATTTATTTATCTTATAAAACAACCTTACAACAACCTTTGCTACTTCACAACAGCAATATTAAATACGTTGAATCGGCTAAATTCCTAGGTTTGAGTATTAGTGCCAACCTTAAGTGGTCCGCACATATTGATTCTTTAACAAAAAAGCTTTCTTCTGCCTGCTTCGCAATTCGATCGGTTTCGAAGGAACTAAATCTATCTACTGCCAGGCTCACTTACTTCTCTTTGTTTGAATCTCATCTTCGCTACGGCCTTCCCTTTTGGGGCTGCTGTAACACCGAGCAATTTCGTACCATTTTCAAACTTCAAAAGAGAGCAATTCGTTATTTATTTGGTCTTAATGGCAGAGCTCATTGCGAATACTACTTTAAAAAATATAAAATTCTTACGCTTCCTGCTTTGTTTATTTTAGAAACAACTTGTTTAATACGCAAATATCGAACCATATTTCCCGAAAGGCCACAACATGAGTACTCAACAAGAAATTCGAGTCAGGACATCTACCTTCCTTTTCCCTCCTCTGAATTAACAAAAAATTCTATTCTTTATAATTCCAATTTGCTAAATTTCGTGAAAAAACGAAAGCTTACCTACTAGAAAGACCTTATTGTTCTATAAATGAGTTTTGCGTGAATTAGATTTTATTTTTTCCTCCATTAATTTTCTTGGGCTTCATGTGCGGCGGTGAAAATTTTTTGATAATTTTTTATATTATATATATTTTTTTATAATAGGTATAGGATTATCTTTTTTACACAAAATTAAATACCAAGCTATCAATTTTAGTCATGTTTTGTTTACTTTTACTCGGTATTTTCAACTCTGCAGCATATGCACATTGCCTGAGTCAAGTTCACCGACATGACCTTCCTTATTTTTTGAACAGCACGCTTCATTATAATGTATGTTTAATATTTTGATAACACTGGGTTTCTTTACCCTATGTTTTGTGTACTTCCTGTGGATCTAGTTCAATTGCTTATGATGTTCTGTAATATAGTTTTTTTGTTAAATCGTGACCAATTTCAATTTGAAAATTGCTTGTTCTATTTTTATCGTATATATTATTGAATATATTAAGTTTTGTTTTGTTTTGTATTTGCCCTACTATGGTTAGTTTATTTATTTTAGTTCGCTTTGTCCATAAAATTTATTTGAATTTTTCTGTGGCAATAAAGCATACTTGACTTTGACTTTGACTTTGAACGACCCTATCCTGGAGGTGAGTCCTATCTGGTAACAATTTTTTGGAGAATTGCTATTTTTTAGGACGTGGGGCAGCGCACCTGAATTTTGGAATTAGTATAAATTCCCTATCTTGACGTCACCTGCCAAGACTTCATCCACTTGGGCTATATCATTTTCGAGATTTCAGTTGCCTCATGGATTTACACTTGATTTCAGTTACTGATGACCACCTGACTTCTGCTAGGATTCGTAATTCACCTACTTGGGCTATAGGTACCATTTCAAAGGTTTCGGGTAATAATCCTTGTCACCGCTTTAAATTTTGTACTATCATAAGTTCTCATCCATGATGTCACCGGTCAAGTACTATATCATTTTAAGACTATGTGATCTGCCACTTCCCATTTTTCAACCACGCTAGCTATTTTATTTTTTAGTTTATGTCATCGATCAATTTTGACACATTGCTTCTGTTACTTGACACTTTTCAGCCAGAAGAAATACACTTTTTAGGTTATGTTGTCTGTCATCTGTCAATTTTCGATCACTTGGGCTATAACATTTAAAGGTTTCGTCTAATGTAATCTTCAGGGATTTAGATCTTGTTTACATCATCTTCAGGAAATTAAACCTGGAAATAAGATCAAGTTTCGTACAATATTAATCATCTTTTAAAGGATTTAGACAAGGTTTCGACTACTGTATTTTTTTATGGCGGTGGAACACGCACTAAATGGAGTTCCCATGGCATTCGGCAAGGAGTGTGTGTGCGAAGATGTTGATCATGTAAGAAATCTTCAGGATTTAGATCTGATTTCGGCTAATGCTGATCATCTTCAAGGATTTAGACTTCGTTTCGACTAATGTCAAATCTTCAGGGAATTTGACAAAGTTTCGGCAAATGTTAATCATCTTCATTGATTCAAACCTAGTTTTGAAAAATACTAGCCATCTTCAGAGACATGGACCTGGTTTCGATTAATACTGATCATTACCGGGAATTAGACAAGGCTTTGGCTAATGCAACACATCTTCATGGATTGAAACTAATTACTCGCTAACGCGAGTAATTTGTTATAGACGGTTCATGTTTATCAGAAAAACTGTTTCCTGTTACTCTACCTCAGTTATAGGCTTTTTGAATAAGGCCGCTTCGGCTCTGGCTTCAGGGTGTAAAGAGCTCAAGTGCTAATTTAGTGGCCCTAATAAAGCTGAAAAATTTAAAAGAAATGAAAAATGCTCGCTCGACGTTTCGAGGAAAAAATCAGGATTCAGCTAATCCTGATCATCTTCAGAGATTCAGATCTGATTTCATCTAATGCTGGTATTCTCCAGAATTTAGAGCAAGTTTCGGCTTATAGCTGACCATCTTTAAAGATTTATACAAGTGTCAACTAATCGGCTAATATAGAACATCTGCAGGGTTTAGACCCGACTTTGAATAATGCTGACCATCTTCAGATATTTAGATTTGGTTTGGACTAATGCTGATCATATTTAAGAAATTAGTGCAAGTTTTGGCTTATGCTGATCATCTTCATGGATTTAGACAAAGTTTTGGTGACTGAAAGTCATCCTCAGGAATTTAAGTAAGGTTTTGGTCAATGCTGATCACCTTCAAAGAATCGGACGTGGTTTCGGCTAACGCGAATCATTTTCAGGGAATTGGACCAGGTAGCTGAAACCTTGCAACATATTTTCATGGATTTAGACCACATTTGCGCTAATGTAAGTCTTCTTAAAGGATTTTGACCTAGCTTCAGCTAAGTCAAGAATTTAGATTTGGCTTTAGCCAATCCTAATCATCTTCAATACTTCAGACCTGGTTTCGGTTAATGCTAGTCATCTTTCGGATTTAATCGGTTAATCAAGTTATTGGGTTGACTTTACTAGACTGTGTGTAATTTAACCTCTTGTATTCTTGGATTATGAAAGAAAAAGATTTTATAAAGCGTTCATATGTTATAGCATGGCTATGGTTGCGAGTTAACGTCTCTTTTTCGCTTCCTTCGTGGTATGTCAATCTGGTCGGGACCTGCAGTCTGTCGTAGATTCCAAACAACGATCCTCGATAACTTTTTAACCTCGTCTTTAAAAAATTATGATGAAATTCTATTGCAAAGTAAAGAGAGGGGTCTTATTTAGGAGTGCCAAAATCTACAAGGGATTTGTATGGCTAGTCTGATGGTGCACCTCCTGACAGATGTGTAATATTAATAGGTTTATTATTATCTTCGATCTGGGTATTTAGAGCAATTCAAAATTATAGAGCCGATTGTAAATGCGCTCAAGTTGCAGGTTAACAAATTTCTCTGATCTGGGATTCATTACTGTGCTTGCACAACGTATTCTACATCGACGGTGAGTGATTATCAAAAAAAAATATGGCTAGAAGCAATTAAATAATTTTATAGCAGGTTCATGGCGAAATACAGAACAATACAGAAAACCATCAGCTATCGCGTTATATAGTCGACCATGTAGAGAAACCACACATACCGACATAAATAATAATATACCAAACAGCATTATAGGCATCCTTTCTTTAACTATGATAAAATTTGATAATATTGACTCGCATGAAAGCAATCGTACGAAAAAAATTGACAAATTAATTTGAGATATTTCTCAATGCTGAATTTACTAGATAGACTTTTTGATATTGAAAACAGGGCTCATTAGTTACACCGAGAATAAATAATTACGGCGCAGCCAACCATTTATAAGCAGAAAGGACAAGCAACTTAAAGGCTTGAGAATAGTGGTCCCCATATAAATTGAACTTTATTTAAAATGTCTATATGGAAAAACTTTACACAATTTCTTCGCAAACGTATTAAATTTTTCAAACAAAAATAACACGAAAGTTGTAACTGAAATTTCCAACTTTGCTCCTTGGTTAAATAAGTTATTCATCCATTTACCTGCAGATTGAAATTCTCGTTCATATAAGCACACAAAATTATGCAAAATTCTCGAATGTATTTTTTGCCTTTTCGCTTCAGCCGAATAATAAAGTACTTTTAACTTTTCCAGGTTTAATAAGAAAAGTCATCGACCAACTGCTATTTTTTATCACATTTTTCAGTATTCTTTGTTATTCTCTTTGTTTCAATAATTTTCTTGTACGAAGTGAATTGTACATTGTTGCCAAATTGTAGATACATTATGTAAACTAGCTTACACGTTAAATTAATATTAGTAACTAATTTTAAGATAGTTTTGTAAAACGCTCAGAGGACAATAAAGCATTTTCCTTAAGTAACATTTTCTCATTTATGGCATTGCCTTATACTGTTAGAATGAATAAACTTGCAGAGTGCAATGCTTATTCTATCTTGTGAAATGTAATTGATGAATAATGAAGTAAATAATCAAAATTGCTTTGAGAATCTAACCCTTAAGATGTCCAACGACTAGTAATCTCCTTTTTTGGTAAATAGACCAATAATACAAAATCGTCATTTCATTATCGACGAATTTTTTGAAGGCGTTAACCTTCTTTCGGGAATACTTTTTACAATGTATGCCCTTTTCTGTCAATAACTTCGTCTACTATGGAAATACGAAACAACTTAACACAAAAAAACAACAAGGCGTGCGATAATGACGCCAATAAATCTATGAACACCACATAATTTACAGATGAAATTGTTTAATTAAATTGGCAGAAAAAGTGTGAATTATACGCAATTGCTAGAAAGAATTGTCAATTATACTTATGTAGAGGAAAAGGGTAAATTATAGATAATTGGTCGAGAAAATCTGCAAAAAGCTGTCAATTATCTAATATTGATAAAAAAAAGAATAAATTATTAATAATTGATGGAAAATGTATTAATTTTAGACAACTGGCAGATAAAACGTTATTAACAAAAACTTGATGCTTCAATTTACTAACCAAGACGAGCACGTAGTCGTCTATCTCCGCATTGCGTGTTAAAGGATCTTCAAGGTATGCTTCAGATAGCATATTTTCGTCATCTTTCGGTTCATCATCAAACCAGTTTTCATTGTTGCCAGAGTCTTGGCATAATACTTCGTCACAACAGTTCTGAGCCGCTTTGCAACACCAGCGGCTTTACCACATTTTTCTTTTAGTCGTGTCTATTTCCAAGAGGAAAAAGATTTCTTGAGTGTTTGTCTGTCTCAATCATGCTTTTTCCTAGCTTTCGAGGTTTTATTATGATAGTTCTAGATTTCCGTCTTTCAGAGGCGATCTAAGTTGCTGATTTTTCGAACTGGATTACTGAGAGTTCTTCATTATCGGTTATGGATTCAAAAGATCCAATACGAGCTTGCGCAGAATCCAACGGTTCGGGAAATTGTCACTAGAGAATATATTCCTGTCAAATGGTAACATCCCTGTTTTTTTTAAGCTTTGGTTATGTTTCCGATAGGCATTGCTTTAGTAAATGTTGTGCCGATCAACTATACGATATCACATATTGTTATGGAGCAGCCTGGGTGACGCATTAACTATGAATCTATAACATTATGATAATAAATCTTAAACGGGTTAAAATGCCAACATCTGGGCTGCATTTTTCTCGATGAATGTGGGTGAAGAGTGAAGACGGCTACTTCTGATTTTTTTTGCTAATTTAAACGCTTCGGTACCAAGGTGCGATGCAACAAATTTCTTAAGAAATGCCTTCAGTAACTTTCACAACAATCATTTTTGGGCAGATGAAAATAGACAATCGTTATGAGAAAATTAATTTCAGAAGCAATTTATAGAAAATGTGTGGGTATGCATTTACAACCCCTGATGGGTTTTCGCCGACTCCACCACACGTTTCCATCTTTCTCTGTCCAGCATAATTTCCAGTCCATCTTGTAAGTTCACGGCTCTTAGATCTTTTGCGATGTTGTCTCTCCATCTAAGCCGAGGTTTGCCATACAACCTTTACCATTCTTTCATCCGCCATTCTTCTTACGTGGCCCGCCCACTGTAGTCTCTTGACCTTTACCTCATTTAGTATGTTACCACCCGCATACAGTTCTTTGAGTTCTTGGTTGGTTTTCATACGGTATATTTCTGTTGTTTCTTCTCTAGTTGGACCAAATATTCTCCTCAGCACTCGTCTTTCGAATATCTTAAGTCGATCTTCGTTTGCAGCGGTTAGTGTCCTGGTCTCGCAACCATATATTACTATAGGTTTTATGATTGTACTGTATATGTGTAGTTTGGTTTTTCTGGTAAGTTCCCTTGATATCATTAAACCCTGGAGAGCAAAAAGGCATCTGTTTCCGGCTTGTATCCTGTTATTTATTTCCTCTGTGATGTCGTTATTTTCACTTATGTTCGTGTCTAGATATTTAAATTGTCTTGCCCGCTCGAAATTGTAGTCTTCAATCGAGAAGTTTTGCCCTATTCTATCTCTGTTACGAACATTCCTACTGAGGTATATATATTTGGTCTTGTCCTAATTTTCAGGCCTAATGTTTTTGCTTCCTATTCGAACCTTAGGAAGGCGTCTTTAAGATTAATCATGCTGTTGCCAATTATGTCCACATCATCTGCGAAGGCCAGTAGTAGGTTGGGTCCTTCCTGGTGGAATATAGCCGTTGTTGTTTTAATCTTGGCTTTCCTAAGTGTGTATTCTAGGGCTATGTTGAAGAGTTGTGGTGAAAGCGAGCCGCCATGTTTAAGTCCATTGTTAATATCAAAGAAATCAGAGTAGCTCTGTCCCACCCTTATCTTGCATCTTGTATCCTCTGTACACATCTTTACCAGGGAAATCAGCTTTTTTTGGAAAGCCCAGTTCTTGCATTGCTTCCCACAACTTTGCTCTACATACTCTGTCGAATGCCTGTTTGAAATCAATAAACATCTGGTGGACTTCCCTGTCAAATTCCCAGCATTTCTCCATTATTTCTCTAATGGTGAAAATTTGGTCTATAGTGGACCTTTTAGGTTTAAACCCGCACTGGTAGTCCCCGACTATCTCCTCCGTATATGATGGTTCAATTCTCTCCCGCAGGATACTGGAGAGGACCTTATAGCATGCATTTAGCAGAGTTATTCCACGATAGTTTGAGCATTTCTTTTTGTCTCCTTTTTTATGGATAGGGACTATCACACCTTCCTTCCATGGTTCTGGTAGCATTTCGGTGTTCCAAATGTTTTGGATGAGCTTATGTATGGCCCTATGCAGTGTTTCTCCACCATATTTCATACACTCGGCAGGTATGCCGTCGCTACCAGCAGCTTTGTTGTTTTTTAGTTTCTTTATGGCTTTGACTGTTTCTTCGTATGTTGGGGCTGGTATCTCTATTTCAGCTGTCGATATGCTTGTGGGTGTCGTATCTGTATTTACCTCTTTGTTGAGTAGTTCGCAAGAGTAGTTCCTCCATGTGTTTAGGTTAGTTTGGGTTAGTCTCTCTTTCGTTGGTTATCAATTGTCCGTTGTTTGTTGAGAGGAAGATTTCGGTTCTGGGTTGATATCCTGTTTTATGCTTTGTTATTTCCTGAAAGTATTCTTTTATTCTGTTGTTTTATCTGTTTTCCTCCATTTCTCTTATTGTATTCAAATGGTGGTATCTCTTTTTCTTTTTTATTATTCTGCGTGCTTCAGATTTTTGTTGTTTATACTCTTCTATGTTAGGTGCTGTTGGGTGTTGAAGCATTTTTTTCCTGGTCATATTTCGTCTTTCCGTCGCTGTTTTACAATCGTCATCATACCACTTCCTTCTTTGTTCTCTCTTTTTATCGAGCACTTGACTGGCCACCCTAGTTACTGTTTCTTGGATGTTCTTCCAGAGCTCGTTTACGTTGCATCCCCGTTGCGGATTTTTCATTTCTTCAGTAATTACTTTCTGGTACATTTCCTGTGTTTGTTCTGTCTTTAGTTTTTCCCACCGAATCCATGGGACAGACTGATTTACTATCGGTGCGAGATTCTGAGCAGTTATCTGTACTCGCCTGGGGTAGGTACTAAAACTTATCAATTGGCATTCTTTCATAGGGGGTATTTAGCCATAAAACGCCATACTGGCTAGACGGGTTGGTGAGATGTAAATTCAGCCACCCATTCTGGGTTAGACGCTGTTGGTAGCCGCCCAATCTGGGTCAGACGCTGCCGGGTGAACTTATCTTAGCTTCGCCTTCTTCACTTCGAGACCTTACTGGCACGGGTGGCCCTATCAGTAGCTACGCTACCACCGGCATCGCTCTCTGGATGAATACTACTGAGCCCCTGCACCAACGACAAGGTAAAAGTTCTTCGAAGGGGTGGAAATTGATACCATATTTAATATTAAAATTCAGGCCACATTCACATATACGAAATTTAATACACTTTGACGAAATCCCAGGAAATTATTTACTTATCGGCACGATATTACACATTTAAGTGAAGCCGGTATTTTGCAATTCTCTGTAACCTTAATCATCTTTACAGCAACTAGTAGCTGTTATTTGTCCATATTATTTCCAAGAATGCTTGGCAACAATGCTTCAGTTTCGTTTTAGATGTCGACTTTTCCCTGTTCTTCGAGCTGTCACCTGCTACACACATCGAGGAATGTTTTAAAATTGGGAATACTCTGGAGATTTCTGTTTTATTTTCTAGGTATTTTTAGTTAAAAATTGTGTTTCTCTTTTGGACATAAATTGAGTTTGAAACAACACAGAAGCAAGTTGTTATAGGGAAAAAGTTAGTGGCAAATTTTGTTGTTATAATGTGATATATTGTTCGTGCTTAGTTTTTTGAGAAATGTAATATCTTGTGTAAGTCGACTATCAGTATATAAAAGCATTGACAAACATTTAAAATTTACATGATCCGAACCGAACGCTGAAACAAGAGAAAATATTTTAAAATAATCGGTTAAATGAAAGCGACTTAAATAATATAGGATGCAATAATACGAAAGCGTAGAGCTGCCATGCTAGCATTGTAAAATATTTTCAGGAAAACTTACACCTTTTCTGTCAATTTACACTTTTTCTTGTAAATTTACACTTTATGTAAATTAACACTTTTCTCTCAATTTACACTTTTTCTTGTCAATTAACACTTTATATAAATTTACACTTTTTCTGTCAATTTACGCTTTTTCTGTCAATTTACACTTTTTCTATCAATTCATACTTTTTCTGTCAATTTACACTTTTTCTGTCAATTTACGCGTTTTCCACCGAATTCTACCATTCGCGTCTAGGCACACTAATTTTGAGACTTCGCGCATGCGTACGTGCTAATTAATATATTTTTTCAAAATTGTTTTGTTCTTGATTTTGGGCATGCCTTGAGTAAGTTTGGGTTAGTTCTGTTTGGTTGCACCCCCGGAGCGAGCGAAGCGGACGGAGGGCCATGCTTGAAGTGATATATTAGAACGATCACTGCGCTTCTGCCAAACGCGCAGGTCTGAAAAGTGAGAATTGTCTACGCGTTTGGCAGCAGTGCAAGGTTCTAATATATCATCTCGCGCATGGCCCTTTGCTCGCTTCGCTCGCTCCGGGGGCGCAACCCAACAAGACTAAGTCAAACTTTACTAGCCCAAGGCATGCCCAAAATCGATAATAAAACAACTTTGAAAAATATATGAATTAGCACGTACGCATGCGTGAAGCCTCAAAATTGGTGTGCCTAAACGCGAATGGTAGAATTTGGTAGAAAATCGTAAATTGACAGAAAAAGTGTAAATTGACAGAAAAAGTGTAAATTGTCAGAAAATGTGTGAATTGACAGAAAAAGTGTAAATTGGCAGAAAAAGTGTAAATTTTCCCGAAAATATTTTTCAATGTTGACATGGAAGCTCTACGCTTTCGTACAATAAGCGCCGCAAGTACAATTTTGCCTTACACGTGCTATAATTTGAGATTATGGAATGAGCTAAATGCAAGAAAATGCCCTGGCAAGAAGTAGTGTTAAATACGACTTTATATCTTGAACTAAAACACTAAAATAAAAACCTTATGCGTAATTGAATTTAATAGTTTGGGATTATTATGCCGCTCATTAATTTTCATTGTGAATCAATAATGATTGAAATAATTTCGGATTTGTAGCCACATACGTAACAGCACCTTAATAAATGCTTTATAGTTACTACTGAATATATCAATATTTACGGTATGATGCCAAGTATGGTTATTAGAACCCCAATTATAATACCGTACGTAATAATATACGGTATTTACGTTTGTGATAGATGGAATATAACCGTATAAATCCATTTTAACGGTAAATTACTATTTGATATTAAGGCAGGTACATCAAGTTTTAACAAAACTGAACATTCATAGGAAGATAAGAAAATGTAAATTGACAAGCAAATATTAAAAATAATTCATCTACTTGTTTGCTCAGTGTTAAAAATTAGATCCCAGAAATAGCTTTTAGACAAAATGTAAAAAAAATAATTAATATTTTTTCTATATGAGGATGTACCTAAATGGGTGAAGATATACCTCGATTGGTTTGACCACTTTCAGGATCTTGTAATAATGTGGAGGATTTTTCGATAATATATTTAGCCCTTGATAACTTGCTTTAATCACTCCTTATAAAATAAACGTTTACAACGATACTTTTTAAAAGTGAATGATTATTGTTGAATTTTTATATCTGCATAGTTCTCTGTAAATTCTGTTCTGTCCGCTATACCAAAATCCTTTTCCATTTTAGATAGCTAATTAAGGTCATTGTTTACTTAGGCTAAAAATACCATCTTCGTTTCTAGAGCTTCTAATTCTCGAACAAAAATATGTCCTTCTACAAATCATCATTCACTTTCTATAGTGTTTTTTACTCTGTCAAATATATTTTATTATTTATTTTTTGAACTATAGTTCTAAAGAACTATTTTTGTATATATTTTATATATATTTATATTATATTTGAAGCAAATATCATTTTTCCTACTTTAGTTTAATCAAGACTATTCTTTGGTTTGATCATTAAGCCTTATCCAGAACTTGTTTTAGACGGCGATCATGTTTTTGCAAGCCTTGTTCAAAAGTTGTTTCCTACTCGAAGAAATTCCAAATAGACCAATACATTAAGACGCCGTCTCATATTGCTAAGGTTAACCAGATGAAGTCCAGTCCCATTCAGGCAACGCTGAATCATTCTTTTGAGACTTTTAAACCGAAAACCATGGCCAGTCAGAATTTAACGAAGATCTGTGTAAAATGTGTTTGGCTTGTAATATTCCTTTAAACAAGCTGTAACCCGCAAGTAAAGGCTTTTCTGCAAATATATTAAAAATTTAGTTCTCCAATTGAATCAACACGTTAAGAAAAGGCGTCTTTGGAAAAGTGTTTGGTAGATGAAATAAAGGAAGAAATTGGAGGTAACTATATGTATATTGTCGTCGATGAAACAAATGATCCGTGTGGTCGTTACATAGTAAATTTAATGATCGGAAAACTCACAGAAGGAAAACCTGGAAAAGCTTACCTCATAACTGTAAAAGAATTGGAAAAACCCCAACTAACCCAAACAACTTTACATTTACTAGTTTTATTCAAGAAACGGCAATACATTTCTTCTTACGGAATGCAGTTCCGATAGATAAAATTATTGTACTGTTGTCCGATGATGCGCCGTATCTGGTAAAGGCAGCACATAATTTAAAAATATTGTATGATAATTTAATTCATGTAACTTGCCTAGCTACGGATTAAGTAGGGTGGCGGAAATTATTAGAGCATCATTCCTGTTGGTCAATGACCAAATAATAAATGTGAAAAAAATATTCATAAAGGCCCCATTAAGAGTGCAGTTTCACCAGGAGAATTTGCCCGAGTATCATTATCACCTGAGCCTGTCGTGAGCAGTGGGGTACCTAGATTCGTGTGGCAAAATATTACCACCGAACATATGTTCGGTGATATTATGCAGATAATTTCCAAAAATTGAAAGACTTAATTTCGCAAATGTCTTACGATTCACAGTGCATTCAAAAGTGTAAAGGAATATTTTAAAATGTTAAAGTGGAACAACTGTTAATGTATATCAAGTGTAACTATGTATTTCATGCAGGCAGTATTTTGCAACTAGAAGAATCGTCTACAAGTCTACCAGAGTCAATAAATATAATAGAAACGTGTGTACAAAATTGCAACCAAATACGAGGTGAGGTAGGAAAAACAAGTTTAAAGGAAAAAACCACGGGTTTTAAGGTGTTAAGGTAGGTCGTAATATATTGTCAGGGAAAACTCTAAATAAATCGGCTACTGAACCTGCCTTAGTCTCAAAATTGAAATTTTCCCTGAGATGTAGAGATTTCGTTTTCTTTTTACAAACATGCCCTTAGTGAGAGATGCCACAATTTTTTAGTTCAAAACCCTGAAGCACACGTAATAACTACTGCATTTTATAATTTGTCAAATCAACATTAATATAAGGTTGAAATAAATTTGTATGGGAAAACTGCATTTGTGATTTAATAAAGTATATACAACTTTAATTTATTTTTATTCAATACTCAATCCCCTAATTTTGTGAATATTGAATTGAGAAAATAAAAATTTAGATATTTTATTACTGCATATTCATTGCATATATATTTTATGCATATATCCAGCATAAATTAAAAAAAATGCAATATACATGCGCATATTCTGAAGGTTTTTGGTTGCATATAATCCGATCTTTGCTTATCACTTTTAGATAAGTATATCGTTCGGTTCTGCAGGTAATTTTAGAAGGGTTTCTCCATGCTACTTGTTAAATATTTGTCACTAAATGTTCAATTTAATTATTGCATGTTACACAAAAATTTAAATATCAGCTTAAAAATAAATATGTTAAATGAAATTAATTAGTTAACACACAAGTAAATAAATTATATCCTAGATTGCTCTAACGGCAAACCAAAACAAACGAAAAAGAATCCTTAGTGTCTTCTAGATGAGATTCTAATAATTTTTTCGGCCTAGAACGCAAAACACGGAAAAATTCGTTACATTTTTCCAGCTCTCATTTCCGCGAAAAATTGAACTTTAATCGCAGTGAGAAGACTTAGTGACCTACAAATTTATTGGGTATATAATAGCGACGAATTTCTCGATGTGTGTTTTGGCACACGACCAAAACGTTGTGCTGGTATAGCTAATATGCTTGCTTTAGAGAATCTATAAATGCGGAAATGTGACCTGTGGAGTGACAAAAAAAGCTATCGCATTTTAGAACTCTGAGCTCTATTCAATTCCATAAAAATTAAGACTTGAATTTGAAAACTTACAAAATTTTTTAATGCATTTTAAAAATGTTCAGCTTAGTGTACAAATTCTAGCTGATTTTTTTTAATGTAGCCCGATATGTCTAAATTTGACATAATAAAAGCAAACTTTAGTTCTCTAACTTCAAAAAATTAGGTTGAGCAATAACAGAATAATGGGTATCAGTTTTTGAAATTTTATCTTGTTGTCAGGTAATAGAAATGCGTTCAAAGTCCGGGAAGTGACTTGGGCATCATAAGATGAAAAAGGTCCAATCCAAGGCAGTTTAACCCGCAGTTACATGCGCTCTGAGCGAATCGCTCACAATATTTGTTTTCTGAGTTGCAAAATGCACTACAACAGAATTTTATCCACAATACCGAAACAGAATTTCGGAATTCGACGCGAATTATATGATTCAAACTTAATCTTTAGTTTTTAAAAACATTTATTTAAATAAAAAAAAATGATTCATTAGTTTTCAGAAGTACAATGGTTCAAAACTTAAATGAAGTGACAACTTAACTAGTCAAGATCGAAAGTAAGAATATCCTACGAAATACCTGGAGCGTATTTATATCTAAAGTTGAAGCAAACAAAAGATCTGAGTGATAACTTACAGGCTGGTAAATGTGTCAACATAACTCCTTCCTCTTTAAGTTTCGGAAAATAGAGGAACACGATTTTCAGAAGTGTTCAGCTGGGGAAGCTCGATTTTGGTTTCACCATAGGGTTCCTTTGGCTTCTTGCAGTAATTTGATTTCGTTTTGTAAATGGCGAAAATAGTACCAAGGATGTCAAATGTAATAAAGATGCTTATTGGAATAGTCCAATGGGTTCTTAATATCCCGGAGTACTGAAGTTCGTACTGCTTCATTATGGAGTTCAGCTAGTTGACTTGCTGAATTTCTTGCTGGTTTACTTCTTTAAGTTTCAGTGGGCGATCTCAATGTGTTTGCTTTGATTGAACTCTAATTGAGGAACGTCCAAGCTATAATACATGTCACTGGATTTTTCTCGCTCAAGCATAAGGCCATTTATTTCGAGTGGGCACTTATTCATTAGGACTAGTGTAGGTTCCTTAACTGTTGAGCTCCTTTCTAGGTAAGCATCTAGTAGTTCTTTAAGTTGAAATTCATTAAGTATAGTATAGTGCATTACATTGAGTCTAGCAGAACTAATAGCTGTCTCTAAATTTATTAAGATCTGTTAATGTTATCCGTTATAAGAGATATGTATAAGGCATCAGAGACAGTAAGTTGTCCTGTTTCTAATGTGTGCAGTTTGGTTCAAGTTTTGATTTAATTTTCGTTTATTTTGCTAAAATTAGAAACAAATGTTTTTGTTATTGTTAATAGTATATATATGTTGAGTTTTTCATTTCAGCGTTAACGATTTTTTGATTATTTGAGATACTTTCGAAGTATGTATTGAATTTTTCTTCGTTGTCCGAATCTAAAGTACCGAATTTTTTTTTTGCCAACAGCATTGATTAGACCGCATTTCGTTTTAGTTTTTGCTGAAATTACTTGTGAGAGTAATAGTTACTCATTTAACATTTCTTTCCTTTGGTTTAATTTTTCGTTTAGTAAAAAGTAGTCTTTTAAATTGTTTTTTAATTAAATATGAGTGCTGCCAATAATACCTCTAAGATTTTCTAAGCCGCTTCTTAACGACATTATAATGTACTTGATGTGAGTGTTTTTCTCGCTGCGCGTACAATAAAATTTTTGTAATTGTGTGTAATTTCAAACAAACGTTTATTTTTTTGATTAATATTTGGGTAAGTTTAAGGTGTTTTAATATAACATTTTTATTATTGTTAGGTAGGAAGTCATTGCCATTTTTGATTCGTATTTTTTAGTAAAATGGATCCGCATTAAGAACTTCAATTACTTCAATGGCTTGCTAAAGTTGAAGATGAGCAAGAAACAAACTTGTGGAAAGTTAAGCAAGACAAGTAAAGCAAGTAAAACAGATGAGGTAAAAATACAGAATTATAACACGGATAGTGAATTATAGGCTAACACGGATAGTGACATATAGGCTAATTCTGAAGATGAGGGGCAACATATCCTTCCTCGCCCTGCTATAGTATCATGTAGGTCTACGTATCTAGGTAAGAAGCTATTCAAATACCTGAGCATCAACACATTTCAACAAAATTGTTTACTTTCTAGTAGAGATAACCAATCCGTTTGCGACGTTCATGACAAAACTTGTGATTCCAAAACTCCTGTTAGGAATATAACCAAAAAACATGAAATAAAAGGTTCCGCAAAAAAGACTAAAATTGCTTCTAAGTGTTGGAGTTTATATATTTCAGAGGATATTGTCGAAAAAATTGTTATATATGAAAACAAATCAAATCAATCAAATGATACAAAATATTTCTCGTCCAAGAGATGCTGCAGACACAAATTTAGATCAAAAATCACTTTTCGCACTACTTTCTTTGATGCTCATGTGCCGATGTAAATGTGGATGATTTATGGGCCGCAGATGGGCCAATTACATTTAAAATAGCAATGGCCAAACATTTGCTTCGTTTCCACTAAGAGCACTCCGATTTGTGGATAACACGGACAGAGAAGAGCCTAGGGAAACAGACAAGCTAACGAGAAGTATGTCACAGTTTTGTGGAAAAATGTAAGGCTAATTATGAAGTGGGTCGATAAAATGCTGGACGCATTTCTTGGAAAATATACATTGAGGCAATATATTCCCAGCAAGCCAGCAAAGTATCGAGTTACAATTTATTCGTTGGTTATTGTGGAAAACTGGTACACCAGTAACATGGAAATGTATGTAGGTAAGCAGCAGAATGATCCATTTCAGCAAGATAAGAGCACTGCAGCGCTTGCAAAACGTTTAGTAGAGCCTATTGTCACGGGCCGATTTGGCTATCGTATATCGAAGCGAAAATAGCATTAGAACTTTCTGCCACCATTTAGCGTTTCGAGCGCATTTATAGTTGTTAGCGAAACACCCTCGTAGTTTCCGTATTGTTTCGACGAGACCTCTGGTCGAAGCAGTTAAGTGTAAAATTTGCGTCGCTAAACAAACATCAATTTTGGACAGGTTGAATTTGGCGCTTAAGAACCCTGAGGTTAAAGTCGGTGGTTGGTAGCGTATTCGGATCCGGATAGCTACGTTATCGAGAGTCTTTGACGTCGCGTGCGAATGATGGGTGGTAACATTATCGCGTACTACCTTTGGATTGGGTGTCGAGTCTAGTATGGCTCGCAATTACTTGATTACCTTTGGATTAATTAGTAAATTTTATTAAATGGAGTGGTTGAACGACAATGTCCATTTGACTACTCCGAGTAGTTTTTTATGGTAGATGCCGGTATGGTAAATCCCTTGTGTGAATTATTAAGAGGAACATGTGACTTGTCAAGCCATGTATTCATTGGTAGAGCGAGATTTTCGAAGTAGGGATTCTCGTAGGCTTGCTCCTTGAGTTTCCGATTTATTGGCGGCACTCTACGTCGACCTACCTTTGAGTCAGCAGTTTTTGGTGCCGGTTGGAAATAATTTTGATTTTACCTTTTGTGGGATTCTCCAACCGGGCCATTTTCATAGTTTCAGTCCATTACTGTGCCTTATATTTTATTAAGTGTTGGTGTCTGAAACTGCCTTTTGTGGGATTTGAATGCTGCTTTAGTGAGAGGCCTTCTCGTCCAACTGTAAGGTTATCTAGCGATAAGCAACCGGCTACCTTCTAGACAGGGTGCTATCGACGGGTATCGCTATCGTCGAGTATCGCTAACGACAGGTTTTTCCTTGGCTACGCCTAACTAGCC
>MU182129.1:293249-326016 GCA_016904865.1 Pissodes strobi
TGGACTTCCGAGTAGCGTCTTTCCAGAAAACTACAACCTACAGCGCTTCAAGTCCAGCGTCCACCATCTTCTCCACACACGCACCGCTTGTTGAGTGGTATATGATTTTCCTTTTGTGTGTGGGCCCAATATAAAAAGAATGAATGTACTTAGCTGATGTAAAAAACTCTGGCTCTGGAGGAAATGTATTTGGAGCATCAAATAAAAACTGTTTATTTACGTCGACACCTGCTTCTTTTGCCATATCTTGAGTGAGATTAGGTTCTGAAAATAATTACATCAAAGCTATATGGTTAGTTGACAAAAAGTAGTTTGAAAGTAAAGATGATAATATGTATTTTACTGATATGTTTAAGATAATCAAAAAGTGATCTTACCCAGACCCTCTGCGCCTGACAAACTTTGTGTAGTTCCATTTTTGTTTGGTCGACTTATAACATGAGATTAAAAGTTTATCTTAGAAAACTGATTCTTCTTGGTTTCTAAAAAATTGGAAAGTAAGACTATGGGAACCTTCAGTATGAACTCAGCATTAGGAGGATATTATTAAAGCCAGTAGTAGTGACATTTATGACAATTAACGCTGCTAGTCTCATTGTGTGCGTGTGCGCGCGGGGTTTTACAGAGAGGCATTCCCTCTCTGAGAGAGGGAATGATGTAATAATTATTCAAATCAGAGTTGCTGTAAAAACTTATTAGCATCATACAAAATTTTAATTTTGTTAGCGTGGAAGATCAGATAGAATGCTGGGCTACGTTTTTTTACAATTGGCTTGAAGAATTCTTTTTTTTGACGTCATTTTTATGGTTAATATAAAACCCTACAAAAAAAAACTTGTCATTGTTTTCGATGACTTCAAATCTCTCCCAATATTATTACCTATCATTGTTTCGGGGGATACCACCCTACTCCCTTTTAGTAAGTTTATAAAGAGATTTGGCTAATATAAATCTTAGATAAACAACAAAATAACTACAATTACGACTCACTAATTCTACTTAGCAATTTATTAACCTGGCTTTTCTTCTAGGGCTTCACTTTGAATTTTAAAAGCATTTTTCAGTATTCGAATTCTTCTTGAACTCATTGTCACTAAATAAGCTGCTAATAATTAACACAACACTGCTTGGAAGCATTTACTTCGGCCCTGGTCCTAGGGTGCAAATTGCACAAGTGCTAAATAAGTGCCTCTAACGAAGCTGAAAGCCTAAAAAAACTTGAAAATACTTGACAATTCATAAAACAAATCTGACCTGTCTATCAAGGTTGTCATATTTACATCCGACCAGAACAAAAGCGATTCAGCATTAAAAATTTCAGCAAGATCCTGATAGAGAAAGAGGTAAATATTGTCTCAAAACACCCTGTATATATAAAACCATTTTATAATAATTATACACCTCTCAAAGATCCACACTTTTGCTTAATCATTTGTTTTCTATTTATTTTATAAATAGAGATATTTTGCGTCTCCGCACTATGTGTTTTCTATTTTGCATCTGCAACATACGCTTTCACATATACAGTGCCACACTTACATTTATACAAACTTCATTCCATAAGTATTTTTTTTATTAAAATTTAAAAACATCTAAAAGCATATTTTCTGAAATATTGTTATAGTTTTTTTCACGTATTCGTGACCTTTTCCGCTACAAGGCACTTTATTATAACCACATAAAATATCTATAACTAAAGACAAAATCGATAGATTCAAATATTGCCGGTACGGAAAACTTTGATGGCTATTCAGCTATTATTGGAACATATTCGACTAATTTCTAAGTAGATATTTAGTTTCCAAACTGGATGATCTACTTGGAATTTCGTTAACCTATACATTCTGATGTTTAGGTAAGCTGAGGTATATTCAAGGGCTCGGATTTTGTTCGGTGTTAAAAGGGAATTAATTTCTCAAAGAGAGATACTTTCTCAGGTTTAGTGTTTAGAGAATGCCTCGGGCCTCTTCCAATTATTGTGTGTCTTGTTATATAATGATATGATAGGAAATCGTACCTTTAATGTAATATGTTGTATCTACGTCTCTGCACACTAATATATCAATCATGGATTATATTACCGATCCTGCAAAATAAGATATGGCATCCACCTCAGAGAACAAATAATATTAGTGTAAGCATAATAAAATAATAAAATCTGGTAGGCAATTTTTCCGAGCAGACTCTAACAAAAATCAAAATGAATGGTTTTAGGAGGATATTACGAATACAGATTACCAGTCATGGGATACAGGATGCATATTTACACATCCTACTGTACGACGGCACCAGGGCAGGGTGCTGAACCCGGTTAGGTTTTGTAGCGCTACAAAAGCTCATTGATTTGGGCACCTATCCATCCGACACGAATCCATGTCTCTACGTTCTAGCAATAGCAACGCCTCGGTGGTGTAGTAGGCAGACTGCTTGCCTGTCATTCCTGCGCTTCGGGTTCGATTCCCGTCGGTTGCGACAGATGTTTTGTTTATTGTTTTTTATTAATTTACTTTTTTTCTTAATTTTGGGTTAGCCTTGGGTGAGTTTTGGTTAGCACTCTGTTAGTTCTTGTTGATTGAACCCCCGTAGCGAGTGAAGCGAGCGGAGGGCCATGCAAAGCCATACTAATACCTATGATAGCCAGGACTAAAATTATTTAATAATATTTTGCTGTGTATGTAGGTGCCTAAATCAATGAGCTTTTGTAGCGGTTTCAAAAACTAACAGATCTGAGCACCCTGGTGCCGCCGTATAGTAGGATGTGTAAATATGCGTACGGGACAGGTTAGTCAAAGAATGTGCTATTATAGAAAAAGCTATATACTCTTAGATCAAGGTATGACACAAATATTTAAAAAAGAATAATTAGCGCAATAGTAAAACTTATACTAATAAACTGGTCCCGATAAGTTAAGGAAATGTGAAAATTTGGTCAAAATTCAAATGCTCATAACTTTGTTTAAAAATGGCATATCTTAGCAATCTCTGCAGCGTTTGATATGACATTTTCCAGCCTTTAAGATAATACTAGCGCCAATTATGACAATTCCTTGGCATTTATTATACATGGTTTTTAAAATTTAAAAAAAATTCAAACCGTACACCTGTTCGTAGGAACATCTGGGCAATCTTTCTAAATATGCTTAAGTAAGCTTATAACCTTCTATTGATACTATTTTAACATCTGGAGTTCATCTTGCTTTTTAATTGAATTTATAAAAATGTGCAAATTCTCAATAATAGCCTAATACTCTTTGGAAAAACTAAAGGATACAGGTTTTTCTTCTAAAATAGGTATCTAAAAACATCGCCCTGGAACCTAGGTCATCCAAATTTAAATCTTCATAGTACAGGGTGATTCAAAAATTTAAAAAAAATTAGTTTTAAATTATTAAATTAATTTTTATTTAAATTAACTTACAAAAACCTTACTTTCATATTACTCGAAATACCGCAGCCTAGAAACTAATAAATGGTATAACCTCCATGTACATCAATAATGACCTGACATCTCCTATGCATACTATCAATTAGCGTATTAAAGTATTATTGCGGTATGTCTGACCATATTCTAGGAAGGACCTGCTGCAACTGAAGAATGGTATTTGGGTGAGGAACATATTCAATTATTCATTTAACCTCCTTTGCAGCATATCCCATGCAAGCTCTATACAATTATTGAGATCAGGAGATCTAGGCGGAAGCTGAAGGTGAGTAATTCGCAATCTTTCGATATCATTTAAAACAGCCGCGGTCCTGTGAGGGCGAGCATTATCATCTAAGAATACGAACTGCTCTCCAATGGCTGCACGAAACATGTGCAAAATATTGTTGATTATCTGATTTTGGTACTGAAATCCATTCATATTTCCCTGACAGATATGTAGATCGGTTCGTCCATTGAAGCATACCCCACCCCATACCATGGTTGTTCCTCCTTTATAGGGGTAAACAACTTGAACTTGATGTTGATTCCTGGGCACTCTTGGCAACATCTAGACCCGGACACGTCGACTATCGGAAAATCGGCCATAACGTGATTCGTCTGTGAAAAGGACATTTCGCCATTCTTCACCCCAGTTTAATGTGGCTCAAGCTAATCATGCAGCCATATCATTTTGAGCGAGAGGAACACGTCTAAGGAGACGTCTTGATTTTAAATTAACCGATGCCAAACGTGTTCTTACAGTTTCCTTACAAATCTGAATTCCATGAGTTTCAATTACTCTGTGCACAATTTGTCCACATGTTGATAAAGGCTCTCTACATACACTAAGCGTTATAAACCTATCTTGAGCCCCTGTTGTTTTTCTTGGACGTCCAGTTCGTGGAAGTTCAGACATCACCAGTATTTTCAAATCTCGATTTTAATCTACTGATTACATTATCGGAAACTTGAAAGATTCTAGCAACTTCAGACTGATTTGAGCCAGCTTGTAGCATACCAATAGCTCTATTAGCTACTGCAGTTATTAGTTTACGTCTCGGCATTCTGAGAAATGAAAACTTATCTTTGGATTAACGTCTTACATTTTGAAAAGACAAGTTGTCAAAGCGTTTCCATGGTAACATGAAATCAAGTGTCATTAAAAGGTTGTTAAAATCAAGACGTCTCCTTAGACGCAATAAAGAAATAAAAATAAAGAGAGGTTTTCCTAAGCAGCGTGTTTTGAATCACCCTGTACTATGAAGATTGAAATTTGGATGACGTAGGTTCCAGGGCGATGTTTTTAGATACCTATTTTAGAAGAAAAACGTGTATCCTTTAGTTTTTTCAAAGAGTATTATGCTATTATTGAGAATTTGCACATTTTTATAAAAAAATGGTTTTTCAATTAAAAAGCAAGATGAACCCCCAGATGTTAAAATAGTCTCAATAGAAGGTTATAATCTTACTTAAACATATTTAAAAAGAATGCCCAGATGTTCCTACGACCAGGTATACGGTTTGAAATTTTTTAAATTTGCAACATAATTTTAAAAGCCGTGTACAATAAATGCCAAAGAATTATCATAATTGGCGCTAGTCTTTTTACATTTCCTTAACTTATCGGGAGCAGTTTACTATTATAGTAAAGAATGGATAAGTCATGATAATATCTGTAAGAGAGATGTTTTCTTAGGTTTGGTGTTTAGGGAATATCTCGGGTCTCTTCCAATTTTTGAATGCCTTATAAAGTGTTATAATATGCTAAGAAATTGTACCTTTAATGTAATATGCCGTATCTACGTCTTTACACACTAATATATCATCCATGCTGCTAGGGATTATATTATCGATCCTGCAAAATAAGGTACGACATGCATCTGAGAGAACAAATAATACTAGTGTAAGCATAGTAATAAAATCTAGTAGGCATTTTTCCCGAGCAGACCATAACAAAAATCAGAATGAAGATGTTTAGGATTTTACGAATGAATATTACCAGTCATGGGGTACGGGACAGGTTGGTCAAATGATGGGCTATTATAGAAATAAAATCTATGATATCGTATGCTCTAAGGTCAAGTTATAACAAAAACATTTAAAAAAAAGTTTGATTAGCGGAATAGTAAAATTTATACTAATACTATAGTGAAGAATAGATAACTCATGATAATATCTGACAAAAATTGAAAGGGAGATTACTGATGGTGAGCAGAAAGCCAAATCTAAAGAACGGATTCTTCTCCTAGAGGAGATCAAATGTAAAATGCTTTCGCTGGTCAAATATTTTGTGATAATAATAACATTCAGATTGCATCTGTAAAAGTAATATACAGTATGTTTCATCTCATAACTAATCGGTTATTGATTAACTGGTGATACTGGTGATCCAACGTTTTGTTTTGTTTGCTCAACCATTTTGTTTATTAAAATTTTATACAAATTCCAAATTCGCTATTTAGTCTCTGTAGCTACTCAAAGGACCCGGCGAGGCACACAAATGATGACGCACCAAATATTTACAGAAAATTAATGTTAAAAGTGCCTTTCTCTTGTCAAATGTAGATTTTCGTCGACCAAGATTATTTGAAAAAAAGTACCGGCTTCTTCTAATTGTCTGTATATTCGTTCAAATATTTTACAATTAGGCACAATTCTGTTGGGATGTAGCTGGTTGTACCTCGTTATTGCAGTACGCCTGTTAAAATTTTGCTGAGCATAAATACATAGCATGTCCCTTAATTCGCGATTTGAAAATTGGTTATGCTTGGGCATTTTCATAATCAGCTGACAAAAATATTTGGAAATATTAAAAAACGCTTATAAAATAACCAATAAAAATTGACAATGCCCCTAATGTTTAATAAATTAAATAACTGACCTATCACGTCTTGACAACAAACACATCAAAAATAGTGTAACAATTTTGGTTCCGATACCTCAAACAATTTTCAAATTATTGTGTATTTTCTGAAATAACTTTGCACTATTACAGTATCTCCTAAACAAGCTACACTATACCCTAGAACTTTTAGCTCATTCATTATATTTTGACGTATACTACCTACAGTTAATCAATAGCCCATTAGTAGTGGGACATGCTGTATAAGTTAGTGGAGTTAATGTATTATAAATTTTAATATTAATGTATCAGATGTGAAATGTCGAACAGCAATTTTTATCAGGATAAAACCAGCATACACAGTTACTTGAGTTGTTCTTTTTTGACCCATTAGCAAGTTGCTTCGTTTTCATAACCATATTTTTTAATTTCCGGCACGCATTTATACAGGGTAAAATTTTCGAAACGCCATTGAAGAGTTTGTTAATAATGTTCCAGAGGTAGACTTATAGATAGATAGATAGTTACTTATTCAAGGGTCAGAGAACGTAAATTATCTCAGGTAACAACCTACTTAAAGTGCAGGACTAGGGGTACTATAGCCCATATCGAAATATCTAAATTTAAATCAAATCAGATATTATGATGCGGCCTTTCCTTTTTTCCGAAATTTGGAACTATCTTTTTTTGTTATGATTTTTGCATTATCTACTTTGGGTCACTAAATGGAAACACGGAAGAAAACTGTAGCGTTGGATATGCTACCGAATCTAGTGATACAGTTTCTTCTTTTACACTAGTAGATTTATGTTGTCGATATTCTCGTTATCTTACATCACACCCCAACCAGTATCGACGAATACAGGATTCATGGTCGCCCCGCGTGTTCGAATGTTCTCTTGACGGACGTCTGAGATAATTTTGGCAATGGACGAGGCCTTCTCTTCCGTGCACTGAATGCATACAGAAGGAGAACAAAGAGGAGTATTAATATCGGGATATTATCTTCGTTATAGTTGACCATCAGGTCCATTTTCTGCATTAATTTGTCGTAAGACCAATTAGCAAATATGCTGCCATATATATTTTCTCATATTATCGGCTGTATCGTCTCGTAAAGGTATTTTTCGTATAGTGAGGTTAACCTTCTTAAAGAAAAATGTAAGTTATATGCTTATATGCATACGTGTGATCGAAGAAACTAAAGACAAACACAATCAAATGATCAGGAATAAACTTTTGCAATGCCCCAGTGGCTCCAGGAATTTCTGGTCGGTAGCAGAGGCAGTAAGTAATAACTTTACAAAAACGTCTCTCCTACCTTTGACAGACGAACGTGGCATCACGGCGACTATAGCCAAGGAAAAACAAACATGCTCGCCAAAATGTTTACATCGCACTCTATCTTAGACGTCCCCCAATGCAAGGCTCTCCCCACCATATCGAACATCAAAACTACCATAACAGAAGTCAAGTTTCATCACTGTCATATTCGTAAAATCCTTAAAGCACTAGATACGCAAAAGGCATCAGGACCGGACGGAATAGCTGCCATCGTGTTAAAGAACTGCGCCAATGAACTAACACCCGTTTTGGCCTTGCTTCCAATAATCTCCAAAGTCATGGAACGTGTAGTCAATCAGCAACTACTCAAGTACCTCGAGCACATCAGAATAATTAGCGATAATCAATACGGCTTTCGCAAAGTGAGATCGACAGGAGATATATTGGCCTATGTCACTCATATATGTAGGGGAATTGAGAACTACGGAGAGTTTCGACCGATTGCGCTAGATATTTCGAAGGCATTCGACAGAGCTTGGCATGACGGACTGCTCAACAAACTGCCGTCCTTCGGACTGACAACCTCTCTCTGCAGCTGGCTTGCAGGTTTCCTTAAGAACCGATCTCTGCACCTTGCAATTGATCGACACATCTCAGACACATTCACCATTATCGCGGGCGTGCCTCAGGGCGCAATGCTTTCACCAACTCTGTTCCTCGTCTATATTAATCACCTGCTGACCGAAACGAATAATCCTGTTTACAGTTTTGCAGATGACAGTACCCTTATCCCCCAATTTCGATCAGAAAAACCTTTACCAGCGACTGAGACTTATCTCCGCAGACAGGAGCAGATTACGGCAATTAATCAAGACCTGGAGAAAGTTCAAACTTGAGCAGCCACGTTTACCAAGAGGGCCAATACGGCGCCGGCGGGCCCTGACATCATTATGGCAGGATCGACCATTCCTTCATCCTCGTCAATCGGACTATTGGGTGTCTCGGTCAATAGCAATGTGTCCTGGCATGGCCACGTTGCTAACGTCGCAAAATCAGCCTCCCAGAAGCTTGTTGTGATATTTCGCAACAAAAAACTGTATACACCACTGCAGTTGCTCTTGCTCTACAAAGCGCAAATAAGACCGTGCTTAGAATATTGCTCACACATCTGGGATGCCGTACCACAGCACACCCTAAAGCTACTGGATTCCATTCATAAGAGAGCTGTGCGTCTTGTCGGTGACCCGGACGCATATTTGTAAAGAGGAGACGCGTTATCCATTCGATTAATTCCGCCAATGCCCGAAAAACATTTCATATTTAGAAGACGAGTCCGCCCAAGACTGCCTGATACGTCTGCTGTAACGCAACAGTTGAATAGTTCCTGGGGTATCGTCTAAGAGCTGTCTACTTTCTTTATGCTGTGTAGGCGTCGGTCGGTACTCGGTAATGTCGGTATCATATTCGGAAAAATAGCTTGTAGCTGTAGCTTTCAGAATTTCGCTCCTTGTATTCATAAGCTATTTCGAAAAAGTAGCTAGCTACTTTTAGTAGCTTAAGCTACTATTGATAGGTAAAGTTATTTTTATTCCTAAAGCTACATTTATTATTTTTTCAAAAAAATACTGTATAGTTTGAAGTTGTCTGTGTCTCTAAAATCTGAATCCGGATGGTTTTTCGAATGACAATTATTCGAACGACAGTTCTTCGAACGACATTTCTTCGAATGGACAGTTCTTCGAAAAGACAATTCTTCGAATCGACAATTTTTCGAATGTGGCAGATGTTTTGTTTATTGTTTTTTTATTAATTTACCTTCCTAATTTTGGGTTAGTCTTGGGTTAGTTTTGGTTAGCACTTGGTTAGTTTCTGTTGATTGAGCCCCCGTAGCGAGCGAAGCGAGTGGAGGGCCATGCAAAGCCCTAATAATACCTATTAACATTTATATTATAGTCGCCTATACGCCTGTCATAACAAAATTATCTTTATGTTTTCTCTAATTTAATATTTTCGAAAAACGGTCCTTTCGAATATTTGTCTTTTCGAATAATTATCCATTCGAATAATTGTCCATTTGAAAAACTGTCCTTCGAAGAACTGTCTTTCGGAAAATTGTCATTCGAAAAACTGTCCTAGATTCCTAAAATCTCTTTATTCTTCAGAGGGACTCGATATCAACACAATCACGTATAACGCAGCTCAGCTACTTTTTTAAAAGGTAGTTAAGTTACTAACTAACTTAACTAACAATTTATATTGGCTTGTAACTTGTAGTACTTTTTTTAAGTAGCATGCCCAGCTTTGTATTACGGGTAACTTCATTTTTTAAATGGAACAAGAAGTTGTGTTTTCAGAACTTTAGTCCGCTTTAAGAACGTGGTAAATTATTATTTTTTTTTTGGTGAAAATATAAACTGACTAAACTCAACATTTTGAGTTTATAATTGATAGTGCATTGGTGCACCACTGGAAGAGAATGGGTTAATAGAAATACTCAAGCCTAATTCGTACTTTCCCTTTAGAAATGGGTATCTGATCTGGAAGCTGTAACTAGAGAAACCTGGACCATTGAAAAAATATTTATAGTTCCCACGACTGCACCGAGGAATGTTTTTAAACGTATTTATAGGTGTCATTTAAATACGGCTACAGAAGTTAAATCAACAGGGACTAAACAAAAAGTCGAGGAATATTGATTGTCCAGCCAAAATTTTTATTACAATAAAGAAATTCTTTCAAAAGCCCAAGTCTCTTATAAAATCCATAACTTCAGTACAATGGCCTTGTTTAATAGAAATTTGTTTAACACATAATAATCATCGATTAAATGTTATTGGAGCACTTCGTGAGAGGCCTTTGGGATCAACAGCTAAACAAAAATTACTGGATCTGTTTAATAGAGGTCATTCTCCAGCCACAGCTTACCATACTTATTGTATGGATGAAATGGAAGAAATGGGTGACGAGTATGAAAACTTTGCGTTTGATAGGCACGCACATAACAACAAAAACGGATGTATCTAATTTGTGGAAAAGGAAATGTAAAGAGGATTTTGGTGAGCGTACTGGGTCTAATGTGTTGCTCAAGTTGGAGGAAACATTGGCTTCTCATAAAGCCAAAACTGGCATGTGCTATAAAATAATAACTTTACAGGAGAATTGCACCTATATATCACACCACTTATGCAACGTGCGTTAAAGATACCACAAGCAAATGAAATTATTTTTGTCGATGCATCCGGTAAATGTGATGTTTATGACCATAAAAAATATTTTTTGTGGCACAAAGTGCGGCGGGAGGATTACCCGTTGGATGCATTTTAGCTAATTGCCAAAAAATTATCTATTTGTTTTTGCAGTTGAAGGATTGCTAGAAATAATGCCACAAAAATTCGACCCACAGTTATCTTGACAGATGACGATTTAGGAGAGAGGAAAGTGCTAAGAAAACATTGGCCAGAAGCAAAATTGCCCTTATGCATTTTTCATATAAAGAAGGCGGTCTTGAGATGGATTTTAACGGCAAAAAACGGAATACCACTAGATTTGTCACAAAAATATTACTCCCTATTTAAGGAAATTTTACATTCCAAAACCGAAAATGAACTAAACGAAGCCAAACGAAATTTCACTGAAAACTGTTCCCACGAAAATTTAAAGAAATACTTAGGCAATCTGCTCACTCGTGAAGAAACTTGATGTATGCTGTACAGAACGCATTTGAAGTTAAGAGGAAGCGAGACTAACTTTGGGCTGCCCAAAAGATGGTCGAAACATTGTTATTTTTTAGTGTTTTATTTTCCGATCTTTTGAGCAACCCTGTATATGAATTGCATAAAAATGTCTTATTTTAAATTAATTACCTACCTAGACTTTTAATCCTTAATCATTTTTTTTTAGTTATGTACTGTTATATTGTCCTATGGGTGTTTGTCTATTTTCCAAAGTGTTTTGTCCTAAGAAAATAGTATCTTTCGTTTCACTCAAAACCCTCTTCTACTTATTTTTATACTACCTATTTTAACAAATACATACTTATATGTAGCATTTAGAACTTGAATTTTTTTTCGAATATTTACAAAGAATAGGAAGTTTATGTTTAGAAAGTAAGAAAACTCATATTTTTACCAGTATAATCCACTACCCACTAGATTTTGGTAAGTACACCAATAAGTATTTTAAATTATCGGAAGAAATTCAAAATAACACAAAATATCTTATTAAAAAGTTTTAGTAAATAACAGACGTTTCAGGCAAAAAATCCGCTCACTCGTCTGCTATATACAGCTCTTGATTCCGGAAACATTTTTGCAACTGACACGTCTGCCGTTTATCAATCGGTTTTGCCACACTCGTCTGCTATATACTACTCGACTTCGGCTCACTCGACTTCGGCTCGCGTCTTACGTCGGACGCGTCTCCTGTTTACAAACATACGACCCGGACTTGACCCGGAATCTGGATAGTCTGGAACACCACAGACATGTGGCCGAGATGTCGCTGTTTTACAGATACTTTCACGGCAGATGTTCCCAGGATTTGGCGCGCTTCATCCCGCCCCTGGCAACGCCTGTCAGACAGTCACGACATACAAGAGCGCACCAATATTCCCTTCCCCCTAATTACAACCTAACACTATTCAAGAACCGTGCCAATCAACATATTCGCACACACACCGCTCATCGAGCGCCATAGTATATCCCTTTAGTGTGTGTGTCACTACCATAAAAAAAATGTGTCTATATTGAACTGATAAAATTATTCTTAATTTAACTAGGGTCCTTCATCGGGGCTGCACATTCTCCCTTTGCTTGGATTTCCACTAACTTAGAAAGTTTCTCCGGTTGCATTCTGCCCGTCTGAGGCCTTTTGTCGGGGTGATGCTGACTACATGGTGTCAAACGTAGCTTCACAGGTAGCGCCAGAGCCCTAATTGGGGCCTGCCAAGTTTTCGCGGGAGTTGAGGACTAGCCACTAACCACTGTCAGTGGATTACACGTCCATAGGATCTACATAATACAAGTAAGCCCTATAATTACCTAACTTAATTTTTTAGAAATTACCCTTAAGTGAAATTTAGTAGAATATTTCTCTCATGTATAAAAAATCCCATTAGAGTGCAATTATCGGAAAAGTACAGCGATAATTGCATTGTAGAAACCGAAAGAGCACGGCGATAATTGCATCATTGTAAACTTACGATGACAGCGAAATTTTATAAATAACGTCAAAGTAAAGTAAAAATATATTATTAAAAATGTCTCGTTTCGGATTTAAAAAAATCGTATTTTTGCGTGTCTTTATTTTGTTTACAGTTACATGTACATTTTTATATTAAAAAAAGAATTAACATTTATTTTTAAAACCATGTCCTTATTCGGGAAATACTCCCCCGAATTACACTCGTGCATCAAAATATCCAGATAATTTTGCATTCGAACGTGTTGTCTTAGAACAACTGCAGTCGGTCATTTTCATATTTTTGAAAAAGAGCCCTCCACCTTCGGTGTCGGGCTCTTTCTCCAAAATATGAAAATAAACTCATGCAGTTTTTAGACAACACGCTGTCATGCAAAATTATCGGTAATTTTGATGCACTTGTGCAATTACTTCTGAATATTTCCCTCATGTATAAAAAATCCCATTAGAGGAGTGCAATTATCGGAAAATTACAGAGATAATTGCACCGTGGAAACCGAAAGAGCACCGCGATAATTGCATCGTACGGTAATTCCATTGTAAACTTACGATGACAGCGACAATTTATAAATAACGTCAAAGTAAAGTCAAAATATATTATTAAAAATGTCTCGTTTCGGATTTAAAAAAAATCGTATTTTTGCGTGTCTTTATTTTGTTTACAGTTACATGTACGTTTTTGTATTAAAAAAAGATTTAAAATGTATTTTTTAAAACCATGTCCTTATTCGGGAAATATTCCCCCGAATTACACTCGTGCATCAAAATAAGCAGATAATTTTGCAATCGAGCGTGTTGTCTTAGAGAAACTGCATTCGGTCATTTTCATATTTTGGGTAAAAATTTTCTCAAAAATATGAAAATTAACTCATGCAGTTTTTAGACAACACGCAACATGCAAAATTATGATAATAATTAATTGATACAGACTTTCCTCATTATCGTGTCTCATATTATCTCGGTTATCCAATGCCTAGCTAATATGACCATAATTATTTAACTTAACCTTCTTTGTATTACGTGCATTTACTTAAATACTACGTCCTTGCTATAAGTCACATCGTTACTTAGCGTATTTGATTAATGGCCGAATTTATAGTTAAAACTTGAGGCTTCCTTGATTAAGGAAACATTTGAATGTGACATATTTAATTATTTGACAAATCTGTCAAGTCTATTCTAAAATCCTGAGGCATCCTTAAGGCTTAAGCAAGCCTCAAGAAATGACTATAAATACGGTCCTTATTGAACTTACCCTTAAATGACGTTAGGACGTCTATTATCTTGTATTGTACCTATTACTGTTTCTTACCGCAATTTGGTGTAGAAAAAGTTATTTTCTTCATTATCATATCGAATAATATCACGGTTAGGGAATTTCTTGCTAATGTTATAGTAATTATCTGATATATTCTCTTATTGCGTCTTCTTACATAAACGCTACACCTTTACTGTAATATTGTAAGCTTCATGGCAGTAAGCCGTCTTACTTAACTGAAACTTTGGATTTTCGCCTTAATATAGGTCACCGAATTGAGCTCATTTCGATCTCTCCTGTAGCCTGTAGGTATGTATTAACCGACTATATCTTTTCTTCCCATTGATTTAAAATATTTTTATTAACTGTGGATTTGTCCAATGTGGTTATCGCTGCCATCGGATTAATTTAAAATAGTTTTTGTTTAGTAAAGTAATTCTTATTTGCGCGTGTTTTGTGATTAACTATGCTTAGTCAGAACTTTGAAGATTCAGAATTTAGTTAGAACTATTTCAGGAATTGGGCAATATTATGATATAGGACTTTAGATTAAGACTTAATAATCTGATAATGCGGAGGATAATTATGTTAGAGAATCTTCTCATTATTTTAGGTGTGATATCATAACCTCAACTTAAATTGGGATCTAATTAATTGTCCTTTATGTGGCTGTGTCTGTGAAAGTATTTATTATTTAAATAAATAGTTTAATTGAGATCCTGATGTTTATTTTGGTAGGTTGAAGTCAATGCAAAGTTGAGTTCATACATTTTCTTTTCAGATTCCACGACATTTTTATATAGCTAAATTCAATGTTCTAAAGTCATTGATATATTCCTAGTAAAAAAAAATGTGGCGCCTTCGCCAAACTGTCAAATCTACGACCCATACCTATAAATATTAAAATCGCCGAGTGAGCTGGGCATATGGTTGTTGAGCAATTAATTAGACGAGTTATAAAACCACACTAAATAATCTCAAATGCCCTGTAATTTCAAAATAAAATATCCTTAGGGATCTCATGTGGATAAATATAAAATATTTGGTAATCTGATATGCCTCCTTCGCTTTACCATTGAACTTGTTCAATGCACGGAAATTATCAGCCTATCGATTACATTTCTTATGAAATTCATGTTTCTTAAAACCCGGCTATTTAACCTTGTTCTACCACTGGACCATTTACTAAAACACAAGCTAGCTATACCCTAGCATTATTATCGTTAAAAAATACAAAATGAAAATTGCATTTATTGGATTGTCTAAAATACTTTGAAAGGTGATTGCTTTGATAATAAGGTTCTAAATCCAAATATGGCAGCGCCTGTGGCGCTGTAAATGCAAATAGGATGTGTAAATATGTTCGACGAAAAGACCAACAAATTCTTAGTGCTAAGTTCCCCTCTTCATAAGGGAGGTGAAAAGGATGTCTTATGCAATTATCGTCCAATTGCTTTGTTGCCTGTACTCTCTAAAATCATTGAAAAGTTATTAAAAAATCGCCTCATGCCATTTCTCCTTAGACATTGCATACTGTCCCTGGAACAGTTCGGATTTTTACCAAACAAGTGTACTAATGACGCAATGTTCTCGTTGCGTCACGATGTTTATTCATCCCTTAACAACAATCTCCCCACTACTACAGTTTTCTGTGATTACGCTAAAGCGTTTGACTGTGTGTGTCATGACATCTTGTTAAGAAAACTAAATTTTTATGAAATCCGTGGTATTCCTTCGAACTGGTTTCAATCTTATCTTGAAAATAGACAGCAGTTTGTTAGAGCAAACGGTTCTGATTCTGATTGCAGATTAATTACCAGTGGAGTTCCACAGGGCTCCGTTCTTGGGCCTATCCTTTTTCTAATATATATTAATGACATTACATACCTAAAATCAATGGTACAATTTCTCTCTTTGCTGACGACACAAGCATAACTAGGAGTGATTCTAATACTTTCTCTCTACACTCTAATATCTCCAGCGATCTCGTCACAATCAAAACTTGGTCTGACTCAAATTGGCTGTGTTTTAACGTTGATAAAACGGTAGCCTTATCGTATAAAACAACCTTACAACAACCTTTGCTACTTCACAACAGCAATATTAAATACGTTGAATCGGCTAATATCCTAGGTTTGAATATTAGTGCCAACCTTAAGTGGTCCGCACATATTGATTCTTTAACAAAAAAACTTTCTTATGCCTGCTTCGCAATTTGATCGGTTTCGAAGGAACTAAATCTGTCTACTGCCAGGCTCACTTACTTCTCTTTGTTTGAATCTCATCTTCGCTACGGCCTTCCCTTTTGGGGCTGCTGTAACACCGAGCAATTTCGTACCATTTTCAAACTTCAAAAGAGAGCAATTCGTTATTTATTTGGTCTTAATGGCAGAGCTCATTGCGAATACTACTTAAAAAAATATAAAATTCTTACGCTTCCTGCTTTGTTTATTTTAGAAACAACTTGTTTAATACGCAAATATCGAACCATATTTCCCGAAAGGCCACAACATGAGTACCCAACAAGAAATTCGAGTCAGGACATCTACCTTCCTTTTCCCGCCTCTGAATTAACAAAAAATTCTATTCTTTATAATTCCGAGAAGTTATACAATACACTCCCGCTACATGTTAAATCCATCCCTACATTTGCTAAATTTCGTGAAAAAACGAAAGCTTACCTACTAGAAAGACCTTATTATTCTATAAATGAGTTTTGCGTGGATTTTATTTTTTTCTCCATTAATTTCAACTAATCGTTAATCGTTATTAAATTTTCTCTTGGGCATCATGTGCAGCGGTGAAGAATTTTTATATTATATATATTTTATATTAGGTATAGGATTATCTTTTTGACGAATGAGTGATTTTTCGGATATACAGGAATTACACAAAATTAAATACCAAGCTATCAATTTTAGTCATGTTTTGTTTACTTTTACTCGGTATTTCAACTCTGCTGCCTATGCCATTGTCCGAGTCAAGTTCACCGACATGACCTTCCTAATTTTTCCCAACAGCACGCTTCGCTATAATGTATGTTTATATTTTGATAACACTGAGTTTCTTTACCCTATATTTTGTGTACTTCCTGTGGATCTAGTTCAACTGCTTATGATGTTCTGTAATATAGTTTTTTTTGTTAAATCGTGACCAATTTCAACTTGAAAATTGCTTGTTGTTTTATTTTTATCGTATATATTAAGTTTTATTTTGTTTTGTATTTGCTCTACTATGGTTAGTTTATTTATTTTAATTCGCTTTGTCCATAAAATTTATTTGAATTTTTCTGTGGCAATAAAGCATACTTGACTTTGACTTTGACTTCTTCAGAATTCATGACCAAAAGTATGTCTTCACGAAGGCAAAATATTAATCTCTTTTGACGTGATTTCATTGTTTTGGAAGCCTGCGTTGTGGCAATAGACGTGAAGTGCTGATAGAGGAACTCGCAATATTTAGGATATTATTATCTAATGTATTATGTCAATGTATTGGCAATTATGAACGAGAAATACCAGTAAAATCATTTTTCTACCAAATTATATACTTATACTATAATGTAGCCAACTAAGAATGCGAGGTACTGTATCTGGGAAACTATCCATCGTAGAGACTTGCGGCAAAAAATGTAATTACTAAAACGGTCAAGAGAAAAACCTGGAAAATATTTTCAAGTTTCTAAAATGACCACTAGGGGGCGTAACTGCAATCTTGAATCTAAAAAAGTGATGTTTCGGATAATGTAAAACTTTTTTGTTTAATGCTTTTTCCTGTATATCTAATAATAAAGTGGTGGGGGGTATTCTAAGTTTTTTTAAATAACACCCTGTATCTGCGAAACGGCTAAGCCGATTTTAACAAACTTCGGTTAGTTCAAAGGAGCTATTCTTGGACTACAAATGTTGTATTATTTAAAGTTTTGTTAGTTTCACATGTCGCCGCTAGAGGGCTATTTTCGACATTCCGACAGAAATGGTTATTTTTTCTCAAAAAAATTAAATGCATTGATATGATTTTTTCCCATGAAAAAGTAGCTAAATAATGGCTAAACAAGCTCGCGGAAACCGCATCTCGATATCTTGATCCTAACACAAAATATAGGCAAAAAAAATTATTACTTACAAAACTCCCTTAATTTTTTTTTTACTATATTTATCTCAAATTTTCTCTTTTATAAAAGTTGTGGCCCTGAAAAGGACCGATTTAAAAAAGGAAGGTTCTTAGTGCCCCCGTAAATGCTCGAAATGCTGACCATCACGCTCTATGCATTGTTGAAGCCTCTCATGGGTAGACAAAACTGCAGTTTCAATTTCGGCTCTCGGTGATCGCGGAGGCCATGGAAACAGACTTCCTCTTCCAATCCACCGCTGTTGAAATACTGCATCGATATGCTCTCGCCGATTAATAGCAAAATGTGCTGGGCAATCCAACTGCAAAAACAAGTTTTGCCTCGTTTCCAGAGGCACATCTTCCCACAACAACGGTAATTGATTGGCCAAAAATTCAAGAAAGACATTGCCATTTAGGGGTTGCTCGAAAAAATATGGCCCAATAATTTTGCCTTCCAGTACGCCACACCACACATTTAAACTCCAACGTCCTTGGTGCTGAACTTCACGCATCCAATGCGGATTTTCTGCAGACCAATAGTGCATATTGAGCAGATTGACTCTCTCATCACTATTAAAAGTGGCTTCATCGGTCCAAAGAATTTGAAATAAAAATTCTCTATTTTCGCGTATCATACCTAACATCCAATGGCAATAGTCCAACCTGCGATCAAAATCTTCCTCATTCAAAGCCTGATGTAGAACTACATGATATGGATGCATTCTAAAAGGATTTAAAAAAAAAGTTTCAACAAATACCTATATTGTGATAGCCATTAGAACTTACCTATGGTCCTTCAAGATAATTTGAGCCGTTGCGTTCGTGTTATGTTCAACTCAAGCGATAACGCTCTTGTGCTAACATGAGGATTTCCTTCAATATGCCCCAGTACGTAGTTGATATTTTCTTGTGTTCTTCCAATTTTTTGCCGAAAACTACCATTGGCTCGTAAGCTCGCCACTAATCAGGGAAAAACTCTCACATCGCAAGGACGTCGATTTGGATAACGGGCCGCGTAAACTCTTTTAGCTACTGCGGAATTTTGAAGACATTCAAAATAAACCGCAAGCATATCAACAGCTTCATCATTCGTGAAACGCATTTTGTAAACACAAAAATTGCTCAAAATAAAGCGAATCTATTGACAACTATTGACAATTTGAGGAAGAATTATTTATATTTTCATTGGTTTTCTTTCCATGGCCTGCTTCTATTAATTGTCTACCCATGAGAGGCTTCAGCAATGCATAGAGCGTGATGGCCAGCATTTCGAGCATTTGCGGGGGCACTAAGAACCTTCCTTTTTTAAATCGGTTCTTTTCAGGGTCACCACTTTTATAAAAGAGAAAATTCGAGATAAATATAGTAAAAAAAAAAAAAATTAAGGGATTTTCGTAAGTAATAATTTTTTTGCCTATATTTTGGGTTAGGAACAAGATATCGAGATGCGGTTTTCGCGAGCTTGTTTAGCCATTATTTAGCTACTTTTTCATGGGACAAAATCATATCAATGCATTTAAATTTTTTGAGAAAATTAACCATTTCTGTCGGAATGTCGAAAATAGCCCTCTAGCGGCGACATGCGAAACTAACGAAACTTTAAATAATACAACATTTGTAGCCCAAGAATAGCTCCTTTAAACTAACCCAAGTTTGTTAAAATCGGCTTAGCGGTTTCGCAGATACAGGGTGTTATTTAAAAAAAAACTTTGAATACCCCCCACCACTTTATTTTTAGAGATACAGCAAAAAGCATTAAACAAAAAAGTTTTACATTATCCTCAACTTCAAATATGTGGAATTTTTTTATTAGGTTAATATAGCGGAATTCACAGAAACATCACTTTTTTAGATTCAAGATTGCAGTTACGCCCCCCAGTGGTCATTTTAGAAACTTGAAAATATTTTCCAGGTTTTTCTCTTGACCGTTTTGGTAATTAAATTTTTTGCCGCAAGTCTCTACGATGGATAGTTTCCCAGATACAGTACCTCCCATTCTTAGTTGGCCACTCTGTACTAACGTAATTATTCGAAAAACATACAGACCTGCTTCGTTATTGGACTAGGTCAGTAAGCACGATTTATTGACCGAATGGAAAATAATAAAATATGGGCATAGATAAGAAAAGAGCTGTCCGGTATCGCTTCGAGTTGTTATGGCTAAATATAAATTTTACCTTTGACACCCACATGCACCTAAGCAAAGCCATTAAGGCCTTATGTAACGGCCCATATAAATCTGCCACAGGCTAGTGAACCATGTGAGCATCGAAGAAAGGGTAAAAAAATGGGCAGCTGCAGAAAACACCCCGCCACACGCACCCACGCTGCCTTCGGTAAAGAAACGCGATGATTTGAAGCCCATCGGCTAGTCAGGCACACTCTTGCAAGGTCATTTTGCTAATATTTACTGGGTTTGCGCCAGTGGTAGTATATACATACTATGCTTATAAAGTCGTATGATATTAATAAGAGCACCTGTTATTTCTTAAGAAGGTAAGAGTGTAGAAATAATATGTATGCAAATGTGGGTTTTAATAAAACTATATTCATCACTGAGAGAAGAGAGCATTCCCTCCCTATTCCTGCTTAACTTGATATGCATTGGCATTAAACGGTAGCAACTTATTCAATTCCTATGTCATAAAAGTTCTGAATTGTATATGTTTTGTAATGATCATATCTTGCTTGTTAAAGTTTAGTCGATCTTTTTTCTCTAGAGTTCTCTAATTTTTAATGTCCGCCGCGATTAAAATTTCATATAATTATTATTGTAATTAATTCCAATTTTTATAAATTAACCACGTCCACGGTTCTATTAATATTTATATAAACGGCTTAGTACCACACTGGCGAACTTTAACCGACCTCTATTTTCGGGGCGCTGATAAATATATTATAGCTTTCTAACGAACTAATTGTTACCTATATAAATAATTTTGCTGTGTGGATACATAAAATCGTAAAACTCTCACATTTTGAATATTTCTTTATATCTGACATCTTTTTTGTCAATTATAGAGCAGGTAGACTACACGACCTCATAGTGTGCATACAAAAATAAAAGAGTTTACTGAAACTGGTCAGAAGCAAAAATCATATATCCATGCCAATGAAGAAGGAAACGTCGCGTTGGCTATTAAAGATCAACTGATTTTATGGGAAGAATACATCAATACTCTTTTTAATGACCAAAGAGAAGAAATACCTAAAATGAAACTATTTTAAAAGAAGAAGTACAAGCGGCAGTAAAGTCAACCAAAGATGGAAAACTCCGGGCCCTGACGACCTACATGGATATGTACTTAAGTTGATTGAAGAACATCATTTACGTGCTATTTCATAGGAGCTACGAAAGAGAAAGAACACCAAAAGGAAGGCTTCAGTCAACGGTTCTCACAATTTCTAGGAAGCATAATGCCAAAAAAATGCGCAGACCACCGTGCGCAACACACTAAGGATCTTTCTCAAAGTCATACACCGTAGGAGTTATAAGAAGCTGGCAGAAGATAGAGCAGATACTTAGTTTGACTTCAGAAATGGAATTGGCACAAGGGAAGCTTTGTTTACTTACAACGTTTTGATGCAGCGATTTCTTGATATCAACCAAAATGTATGCGTCTGTTTAATTGATTATAATAAGGCATTTGAGAAAGTGAGAGACAAGCAACTAATAGAAGCACCGGAACGAAAAAACCTTTATATATAGAGATATGCAAATAATATGAAAACTGTACCTAAGCCAAAGTGCGTCTGTTCACGTCCACTCTGAACAGACGAAAGCTGTGAAAATCAAGCGAGGAGTCAGAAAAAGGTGTGTTCTTTCACCACCCCTCTTCAACATCTACTCAGAGGAAATTTTCACCAAAGCCCTAGAGAATGATGCCGGTTAAATGCGAGTTATCGATATTCCACTAAACAATTTGCGTTATTCGGATACCATACTTCTCGTCGAAAACATGCAAGACCTTGTCCTATACGGAATAATGTCATCACAGCTAGTCGAGAATATGGTCTGACACCCAATGTTCAGAAAAACAAATACATGATTGTCATCAAAACTGAAGTGCCCAATGAATATGAAAGGCTGGAAAGAGTCGAGAGGTGCAAGTGTCGACTGCCCTGTTGACTATTGTTTAGAAATAAGGATTCGCATTTAAAAGCTTGTGCATCATTTGTGAAAATTAAGAAGCTGCTCTGTTGTCGCGATCTGAGCCTGGACCTTAGAACTCCGTTGCTCAAATGCTATTTATTCCCAGTCCTTTTGTATGGCGTAGAAGCTTTGACCCTCAACGTGTTTTGCGAGCGGAAACTAGAAGCCTTCGAGATGTGGGCCTACCGTAGGATGTTGAGAGTATCATGAATAGAATATGTGACCAACGTGGAGGTTCTGAGAAGAATGGAGAAAGGCGTAGATATCCTAAAGGAAGTAAAAAAAAAAGAAAATCGCAATAACTCGGCCACATCATGAGAGGTTCAAAGTTGTAGCATTTTCAAATTTTGGCATGAACAAGTGCTACAGCTTTGCTTAGTTTATATTTATTTTTATTTACAAACACAGTTCAGTTTGGATTATTTCAATATAGGTACAGTGTATGAAGTACATTACCTTGTTTTGTCTTGAAAGTAATTGAATACACTTTCTATATGTATATTTTTGTGTCAGTAGGATGTACTAGTTACTTATGATATGATAATAACATCAAGGCTGATTTTTAACCCTTGCAGTCGTAGGTGCTCGTCTAGGTTAGGAAACCTCTTGGTTGGGCAATCCAATTTGCTAGGCTATTAACTTCATTGATTTTTATACTTGAGCTCTCTTGTATTACTCGGGAAAAGGCTCGCAAGCTTTTCTCCGAACTAAAAGTTAATAAAAACTTAACAATTTGTTCGACAAAATGTAACCTTGAGTATGTTTATTATTTTAAATCAAGTGCTTGCAGTACCTACCTTAAACAATTTGGAGATCATAAGAGTCGTCTAATGTATATTATAATTCGTTTATCTAATTGTGTTTTGGCGTATTGTTTCCTTTTGTTTTATTCATCTTTCGAAGAGATTTCGTGTTTTCATTTCTTAAGTGTCAAAGTGTCATTGACCTATGAGTCTAACGGTAAGACAGGCACATCTGTGTGACAGTTAGGTTAGACAGGTTCAAGAATCAACGCTTCCAAGTAACGGTTCCTTTTAAGGCCTATTTACTTTATGCTTGGCGAATATGGTTTAGAGCAGAAGTTCGATTAACCGCGTTGTGACGTTAATGGTTCTTCCTGCGCTCGGACTCGATATTTCAACTAAGTTAAGTTGGCAGCAATATTTCGGTGTCAAGGTATTGAAATTCGTTCCGGGTTCTTTCTTTTACGTTAGACCGGCGAGGAGTCGAGAAGCAGGCGTCCTTTGTGGAGCTTTTTCAAGATGCCTCATGTTCATGGTCTGGTTCTAATAGTTAGGGTCATTATTTTATGATATTTTTGCTACGTTTATGTATTTTGACTCGAATCAGGGCCATGGAGGCTACCTATATAAGTTATTGTTGAGTTATTGAAATCCTACCTCCACGTGGTAAGTCACGAAATTATCATGCAAATGGAATTAATTGTATTTTCCAATCTTTCTAGAAGAAATTATGATGCTGTTGCTCTCATATGGCCGATCTTTATAATTGACTGTTATTGGTTTTGAAGAAATGTCTCTCGAATGGACACTATGCCTGGTTCCACTGGCCTTTACCAGGATGGAAAGGGGCCATAGAACCCTATAGATAGATCTATAGGTAAGATGAAAAGCTAGTTAGGTTATGAGTAATCATTTCAATGTTAGATATTTACTTGTTGCTAAGACAAACAATTGTTTTTAGGGTCCTCTCCTCGGGTACCGCTCTGGCACACGTGTATCGCTTTGCCTAATTGCGATATCCTTTCCAGCTTGTCTTGGGTTAGAACCACTACTTGCGTGTCATAGGTTTAAACCACCGCTTGCGTGTCATCCCCGTATTGCTTATCATCGGCTGGATGTGGCGTAACAAGTTTGGAAAAGTCAGATTATGATTTGAAGTGCTCTGGAGTTTCATGGACCATATATATACTAACACTGGTATAAATTTGGAGAATAAATTTAACTTAGGAACAACTACTTCATAAGTTGTAAGTCATACCATTTACCTTTTTATTTCTAAGGCTGTCTCGGCAAATTTAGAATATATATAGATTGAGTGATTCTACACATATTTTATTTTATATTATTGTGGCAGAATAAAATTCATGAATTTTAAACTCTCTGCGATATTTACCATCATTCTAGTGACCTATTAATCGGTACGCAGGATATTTGCCTAACAGTTTGTATCTCACGATTGTCAATAATAGTCAATATTATGTAAGGTTCTTTTCTATTGCTTTATTGTTTATACATGTGATTGTAATAATTGTATATCAAGGGATTTCCTCATTAGTAGGGAAAGAATAAAGTATTTATTTTGGGGAAATATTATGCCTTATTAAAAATCTCCTCCAAAAATTACTTTTCAAGATTTAATAACTACGTTGGGGTTTGGAACCTTCGGCAACATGCACTAAAACAGAGTTTTATCCACAATACCGAAACAGAATTTTTGCACTCGCCGCGCGTTTCGCTAACCATGTTAGCATAATCAGGAGATGATTAAAACTCTCCTGATGATGCTAACATGGTTAGCGAAACGCGCGTCGAGTGCAAACATTCTGTTTCGGTATTGTGGATAAAACTCTGTTTTAGAGGATTTAATAACATTTTTTTTTTCAAGTTGAGTCATAGTTAACTTTGTGGCGTCCAATATCGTTATTAAAATATACCGAGGATCCACGAACCTAGCTCTCCACTGTATCACTGGCTGCCGCTCGCATTTATAGGTGGGTTTACTAAAAGGGTTTAGGAAGTGTTGCCATGATGTATGAGATTCTGTAACTCTTAATCCAGGGAAAAATTGTGACAAAAAACATCTATTGGAAGGAGAAGAATATCCTAACTTTGGAGCCTAAAAAATGTCACGCCATCTGACCTATTTAAGGCAGCAGCTTCAAAAATCAAAATAGCAATGATGACAGTCAATCTCCGAAATGGTGACGGTACATGAAAGAGAAGAAGATCGGGTAGGGTGGTCCACAATGGATCAGTAGCATACACTAAATCCCTCGAATAAAAATCGAACTATTGACTGTTTACTGCGCTTGCTTTGAACACATCAGCCTTCGTTTATTCATGTGCAGAGGGCTGTTTAATAAACGCAATATCTCAGGCATTTCCACCTGTTATTATCTTTTCTAGGAAAACCTATATGCCAGAATGGCTACTGGTACTCCACCTGGCACATTAATATTGGCTACAGCATCTGGATGGATGAATAGTGAGCTTTTATCAGAGTAGTGAAACATTTTACTTAGCATAGAAGCACTCCAGAAAATCTCAGCCAGCATTTAATATTAAGCGCACATTGATTGGGTTTCCAGTTATTATTAGCCTTAGGCATTCAAGCTTTTAAAATATTCATTGTTTTTTTGCTTAACCAGTTTAGCTTTAATATTAACTATTTAAGACTTTTCATGTGATTACCAAGTTTTCTTTAGATAGAGCTATAAGCTAACCAACATCGTTTAATCCCACTAATGCTATTCTGCCTTGCCTTTTTCAGATAATTTGCATTTAACGCCTATTAAGATACAGCTATTAGCTTGCTAATTCTAATAATTTAGCTGTATCTATAGCTGTCGAGGAAGAAGTTTCACTTATAGCGCGCGTGTATTTCACGCGCAAACACTACAGTAGAGACACGATCCCTCGGTTATGGTCAAGAAACCTTCGTGCACTGACTTTGGATTACATATTCAGACGTTTTGCCCTGTATCTCAACAAATAGGTTAGTACAAATATGAATCAGAATTGAATGGACTAATGAAGAAGCACTGATTGGTGAGACTGAAAAAAATGCTTATTTCATGGAGTAGGGTTGGTAATATTTAACATTGTAACTTAAAAGATATACGAAGTTACATAAAAGTCTCCAGTGGTACATAAAGTGATGACAAAACAACAGGACTCCATGGACTACACGTTATTATTGGAACAAGATTTTTATTCATCACATTACTTGTATACGACTACTCCTCTAATTCAGTATCACTTCTGCTGAGTTTCTTGCCAGTGACATTGCTTCGTAATTCAGAAACTTCAGTATATGATTAGAGTATCATTAGAGAATAAAACTATAAAAACACCCCACTGGTTTTAGTAGCCTCTTGTCACGTAACATATAATATCTACTGTATGATTGCCGGCCGGAATTCGAAGGACACAAAATATCAGTGCAATATTAGATGCCGAGGATAATATGATAACCGAAAAGGACAAAAAGCTTGATAGATGGAGGGAGTACTTGAACATGAAATAGAAACCCCTGTTCAAGGCGTAACAGGCCCAGAAATCACATCATGGGAAGTTCAAGCGGCAAATGTTTCATCAATGTTGCAAAGGCCTTTGACAAGGTCCGAAGCATATTGAACTCTTAAAAGGAACAGGCTTAGATGACAGAGACATTCGTTTAATAGCAGCTCTAAACACAAACCAAAGAGCTACTGTCCGTATAGGACAAGATCTGTCTCCTGAGTTTTCGATAAAAGAGGAGTACGCCAGGGATGTATTCTTTCGCCAATGTTGTTTAACATTTACTCAGAGGAACTGTTTAAAGAGGCACTTCAAGATGGCATTTTAATCCACGGCCAGACTTTATCAACAATTTGAGATATGCAGATGACACGGTGCTATTGGCAGATTCAGCCAAAGGCCGTCCAATTGCCTTGCTTCCAATAATCTCCAAAGTTATGGAACGTGTAGTCAATCAGCAACTACTCAAGTATCTCGAGAACAACAAAATAATCAGCGATAATCAATACGGCTTTCGCAAAGAGAGATCGACAGGAGATATATTGGCCTATGTCACTCATATATGGAGTAAAGCAATTGAGAACTATGGAGAGTCTCGAGCGATTGCGTTGGATATTTCAAAGGCATTCGACAGAGTTTGGCATGACGGACTGCTCAACAAACTACCGTCCTTCGGACTGCCGGCCTCTCTCTGCAGCTGGCTTGCCAGTTTCCTTAAGAGCCGATCTCTGCACGTTGCAGTCGATGGACACATCTCGGACACATTCACCATCAACGCGGGCGTGCCTCAGGGTGCAATACTTTCACCAACTCTGTTCCTCATCTATATTAATGACCTGCTGACCGAAACAAATAATCCTGTTTACAGTTTTGCAGATGATAGTACCCTTGTCTCCCAGTTTAGATCGGAAAAACCCTTGCCAGCGACTGAGACTCATCACCGCAGACAGGAGCAGATTACGGCAATAAATCAAGACCTGGAGAAAGTTCAAACTTGGGGCGACCGAAATTTGGTCCAGTTCAATGCAGCAAAGACCCAAACAGCAACGTTTACCAAGAGGGCCAATACAGCGGGCCCTGACATCGTTATGGCAGGATCGACCATTCCTTCATCCTCGTCAATCGGACTGCTGGGTGTCTCGGTCAACAGCAATATGTCCTGGCATGACCACGTTGCTAACATCGCAAAATCAGCCTCCCAGAAGCTTGGTGCGCTATTTCGCAACAAAAAACTCTATACACCGCAGCAGTTGCTCTTGCTCTACAAAGCGCAAATAAGACCGTGCTTAGAATATTGCTCACATATCTGGGGTGCCGCACCAAAGCACACCCTAAAGCTGCTGGATTCCATTCAGAAGAGAGCTGTGCGTCTCGTCGGCGACCCGGAGTTGACCCGGCATCTAGATAGTCTGGAACACCGCAGACATGTAGCCGAGATATCTCTGTTTTACAGATACTTTCACGGCAGATGTTCCCAGGATTTGGTCCACCTCATCCCGCCCCTGGCAGCTCCTATCAGACAGTCACGACAGACGGCAAGAGCGCACCAGTTCGTCGTACAACTGGAAACACCTAGAACATCACTTTACAAGAACTCCTTTGTCTGGCGCACTGCATCACTGTGGAACTCACTCCCAGGACATCTGTTTCCCACTAATTACAACTTACAAATATTCAAGAGCCGTGTCAATCAACATCTTCGCACACACACCGCTCGTCGAGCGCCATAGGGTCTACCTTTAGTGTGTGTGCCACTGCCATAAAAAAAAAAAAAAAAAAAGATATTGATAAATCGAGTTGTTAAGGTAAGCGACCTATACGGGATGATGCTGAACTGCAAAAAGACTCATATCCTTACCGTGAGTAAAAACAACATAAACACCACTCAGTTCTACGTGAATGATACGGCCCTTACGCAAACAAGGCAAATTTTGTATCTCGGCTGCAACCTTAATCAAAACTGGGACCACTCGCAAGAGATCAAATATAGAATAGAGAGAGCAAGAAGTACGTTCAATCGCATGCGGAATATGCTGTGCAACATGCAACTTAACTCCAGACGAGAATTCGAGTCCTCCGATGTTACATATTTTCCGTACTGCTCTATGGGGCGGAAGTATGGACCCCTACAGACTCCTCAGCCAAACGTATAAAGGCTTTCGAAATGTGGTGTTACCGACGCATGCTCAGACTATCATGGATTCATCGCGTGATAAATGCTACGGTGCTGGATCGTATGAGAACGGACCTTGAAATTCTGAAAATCATTAAAACGAGAAAGCTTGAATATTTTGGGCATGTCATGAGGAACGAAAAATACCATCTCATCCAGCTGATACTACAGGGCAAGATCGAGAGCAAACGAGATCCCGGCCGAAGAAGGACTTCGTGGCTCAAGAACCTTAGGCAGTGGACAGGAATGACCTCTAGCACCCTGTTCAGATCAGCAGTAAACAAAGTTATCTGGCCAAACGTGATAGCCAACATCCATAGAGGATAGGCACTAAAAGAAGAAGATGATTGCCGGGAGCGATAAAAGTGTAAAGCATACCCTCGTTCAGACTGTCCCTTCTTTTCTATAATGTGTAATATTACGAACATACCATTTTCAATAATTCAGTACTGAAGATTTAATTATGCGCTTTTCGATACATTTGATATATTTTAGGTTGTTCTGTTGGGTGATACATTATTAATATAGTGTTTTGAGGGGACGATATAATGGAAACATAATTTCACAAGATAACTCTAATCAGTGTTTAATACAAAAATCCTTCCTATAATTTTAATTAGTATTTTGTAAGATTTGGACCTAATTAGTGTAGAGTTGACTTGCAAATCGCTAAAAGCCTCAAATTTCATGAACATATTTTATAGGACTCTTTATAGGCAAAAAACGGGAGTCACATTTTTACCATCTGATGATTGGGGATAATTTATTTTTAATCCCTCAAATATTGACTTAAGTATTAATGTACAAGGTGGTTCGAATTCGAGTCTATGTATGGGGATCTCAAAAACCGTAAGAGATCAGTCAAACAAGGGCAAAATTGCACCTTTAGGTTGGGTTAGTTTTGGTTATGCAGCTTAGAAAGTTTTGAAAATCCGGGTATTTAAAAAAAATAAAAATCGGTTTATTTTAGAAACGGATTTCAAATTGAATTCTATCCAATGATGATATCCAGCTTAGAATCCGACGTTTCGTTTTCAAGGGGTCATCATCAACTTTCTTTTTCTAAATACGAACTTTAATTTTTTTATATCGTTATGATATTGGCGTTACTAACATGAATATGTGTTTTTTTTTATTTATATATATTTTTTTGTTTTTGAAATTATTTATTTTGCTTTGGCGTCATTTTAAATAGTTTAAGTTAGTTTTCATATTTTTGTATTCAATAAAAATATTTTATTTTGTTTTTTGTTAAGTGGAAAATTGGAGCCTTTATTTTTAATAAAAATAGTAAAATTAAATAAACAGGTTCGCTTATTTTTTGCCCCAAATTTAAATAAACTATTAATAAAAATAAAAATAAATATAAAAAGGAACTAAAAAAAATAAACACATATTCATATTAATAACGCCAGAATGATCTGAAAACGATGAAAAGAAAACGACAAAAAAATTTAAGTTTTAAATACATAAGTGCAAGTCAATTCTCAGGAAAAAAAATAAATCGATTTTTCGATATTTCGGTTTTTTCCGGACATCTCCGGTACTCGGAGTTTTGAATCCTTCTAAACTAGTAGAGTAAAATACCGAGGAAAAGTAGTCAAAAAAATTTTTGAGGTATAACCAGTTCAGACCATTAAAATATGATTACATATGTTCCTGGCTATATGAAATGGGTGATTACGACTTTTTTTATAGGTTCAGACTTTTTTTATAGCTAAAAACGTCGAAAATTTTAATAAATCAGTTTCCTCACTTTTTTATACATAACACCTCATAACTCTGGAAATACTCCGTATATTAAAATAATTTTTCTTGAGATGATATATAACACTTAAGCGAAGACAACAGTCATAATGTTTTCATTGATATTAATTATCATTTTTTTTTAATGGTATATGAACTTGAAAGTTTATATTTTGAATAAGCTAGTTTTCGACCAGTGACAAACTTTTTTATTTTTGAAGTTTTCTGGATATCACCAGCGTGAAAGTATCAGCCAAAAGTGCAAAAAAGTTATAAAAAAAACTCCAGTCCTCCAGGTGTAATACTTTTCGAGTAATCCACCCTCCAAAGCTGCACATATAATAAAAAATAGTTGCTTCCGCGCGCGCCCACTGCAGTCCGTATCTCGTTTAGTTAACGCGCCGCCCGCTTTAAATAACATAATATTATGTAAATGGATATCATGTTAATTGGCGATATTGTATTTCTTGTTTCATTTTTGCTTCATTGTAAGTAATGTTTTAAACAAAATATATGTATATAGTTATAGTGAAATGTCTATTGCCATATAACAATGTTATTCAAAATTAAGCAATTTTATATGGTACCTTAACTTGTACAGTTTCAATATAAACACAATAATCATTTATGTTATTCGACTACCTCAATATGTATCAGTACATATATGAAAAAAAAATCGTTTAATTAAATATGAATAAAAAAATTATTTAAAATATAATTTAGTAAAAATCTTCAACTTCAGAATCGGACGAGCATTCTTTGGCAGTAAGTAGTCTATTATCGCACGCATATTTGCAGTCGCTGCAACACTTAAGTCCTTGTGAAACACAAGAGCACCTATTATTATTACAATTTTTATCAGAACACCAAAATAATAGAGTTTTTCCCACAACATCTGGTACTGGATCCTCTAACGAGAAAATTGGGGCCCATGATTCATTTTCAAAAGTCTATCCATACTTACTGGGATTCTCGAATGTCACTTTGTTTACGTGGCTGCTGTACCATGTTTTTAACTGATATATACATCGAAAATAAACATTTTAAACTATTAGTTATACTTAAAAATAATACAAAAATTATAGACCTTTCAGAGAGTTCTGGAAGCTTCTCGAGGTCTTCCAACTTGTCGACATGTTTACACAAAACATCAAAAGCCGTTTTTTTCCTATTTTGTAAAATGCATTCGTTGTATCGCAACCAGTAAGACAGTGAACAGCTAATAATTTTTTACAAATTTGTTGTCCAATATTTGCTACAATTTGGGACAAAGACACAAAGTGCGTACTTGTATATATCCTGCGGCCCAATTGCATGAATACGTTATGTCCGGTCATATCAGGAATCATACAGTAATAATAAATTAGCAAAATGAAAATATCAGTATTTACAGATTTTACTAAAATCGAAATGCAACTTGGAAGATCATTAAACTTTGCGTATTACCGTTTCTGGTTATCAGAAAACAACTTTCAGTATTTTTAAATCCTCCTGCTATTATTATTTCTTCCTCAGTATCAAATATAGATGGTCCCTTTTCCAAAAAATAGTTGGTTAAATAATTTAATAATGATTGCTTATTTGAAGACTTTATAAATTCTTTAAATTTCGGAACTTTTCGAGCACCAGATACTTTAAAATCCGCAGTAAAATCTCCACGTCTTTTTCTTTCGGCATTTTTTAATGAATTTGAAGAGTAAGTATTAAACACCAAATTTATCAGTTTTGCTTTGTGTTTTCGTCCTTCCCTTAAAATTTTAGTAACAGATATTTCTGCAAGGTCGCTTAAAGTAATCAAAGAAGCAGCAACTAATTCTTGCACAGATACCATTCCGTCAATAATAATTGAATCTACGGCGGGACATTCGGTTAGACAACAAATAGTCGAGATTGACAAAACAAATAGTCGAGATTGGTGCAAAACTTTCTATTTTTCTTGCTAAATCAGATTTTGCCGTCTTCCTCATCGTACCATCCTCGTGAAATAAAGATAGTGGAACCAATGTTAATTCGTGCGTTAATATATCTGACAGGTCTAGCTCTTGAAAGCATGACAAAGCTAGTCTGTGCTAGACAAAACACATAAACCCAAAACCTAATGCGCGTATAAGTGCTGAAGCATACATTGCGTTTTAGCGGGAGCGTTTTAAAGGGTCCTGTTTGGCGGCAACATGTTATTGCCGCGCTCTGTCGCTGCGTCTTGACCGCATATGTGTAGACTGTTCGATTTAAAATTATAGGTTGTCCTCATCCCGCCAAACAGGACCCGTTAAAACGCTTCCGATAAAACGCAATGTATGTTTCAGCTCTTAA
>MU182129.1:326416-351653 GCA_016904865.1 Pissodes strobi
CAGACCCACATCTCAAACGCATCCAACTTGGCGATGTCTGTGGTTTTTAAGGTCGAGGATTCTGCTGCATATAGCGCAATTGGAAAAACGACGGTGTTTACTAATTTGCATTTTGTTGTGGTTGTTATATGCCGATCTTTCCAAATTTTGTTGAGTTTGGCCATGGCCTATATAGCTATATCTTAATAGGTGTTAAATGCAAATTATCTAAAAAAGGTAATGCAGAATAGCATTAGTGGGATTAAATAAAGTTGGTTAGTATATAGCTGTATCTAAAGAAAACTCGGTAATCACGTGAAAAGTGTTAAATAGTTACAATTAAAGCTAAACTGGCCAAGCAAAAAAAAACAATGAATATTTTAAAAGCGTGAATGCCTAAGGCTAATAATAACTTGAAACCCAATCAATGTGCGCTTAATATTAATTGCTGTGCGGGATTTTCTGGAGTGCTTCTATCCTAAATAATTCTATAAAATCATACAGTAGAGATTATATGTTACGTGACAAGAGGCTACTAGAACCTGTGGGCAATTTTTATAATTTAATTCCCTAATGATACTCTAATCATATACTGAAGTTTTTGAATTACTAGGCAATGTCACTGGCACCAAAATCAGCAAAAGTGATACTGAATTAGGAGGAGTATTCGTATACAAGAAATGTTTGTCATCATTTTACGTACCACTGGAGACTTCTATGTAACATTTTATTCGTATATATTTTAAGTTACAATGTTAAATATTACCAACACTATTCCACGAAATAAGAATTTTTTTTCAGTGTCACCAATCAGCGCTTCTTCATTCGTCCATTCAATTCTGAATTATATTTGTACTGAACTATTTGCTGAGACACAGGGCAAAACGTCTCAATATGGCATCCAGAGTGAGTGCACGAAGGTTTCTTGAGCATAACCGAGGGATCGTGTCTCTACCGGTGTTTGTCAAGCGTTTTCATATAAGTTCGCCTATTTTAAAAAATGATTGTGCGTGAAGTTCACGCGCGCTAGAAGTGAAACTTCCTCCTTAACAGCTATAAATACAGCTAAATGATTAGAATTAGTAGTATGCCGTCTCCTCTTGCGGTCGTTTCCACTAACACATAAGTAGGCACCTCCACGCATACATTTTAGCTCCTGCCGATCGTTTCCCAATCAAGCATGTGCGTATTCCCCTCCTGTCGCCGCTGACGCACTTTTCGAACTCCCCTCGCGCGATCGGAATTATCGTAACGCTCGAAAATTGTCGCCCCTCAGCAAAGAAGTTTCACTTCAAAAAGAGAAACCAGATTCGGTGAGCCGAAATTTATATCCACATTTCTGGTACAGAGAATACGTAGTTTTTGAAGGAGTATCTAACGCGTTGGCGGCAGGAGCAATTCACAATTGAACTTGTGCGCTTATAAGCTTTATCCTGTTAGACATGAGCCATAGGACTTTTGAGAACACCTCTAATTTTACCATAGCTTCATATTTATTATAATTATATTTTACTACCATTGGCGGTAACCTTCTCCTGCAAACCAAAGAAGCATAGATAAGAGTACTCGCCGACCGTCGCAGACAAGGAGAGAAGGTGTGTACTGTGGACGCGGACGCGCCATTTGCGAGCCTTCAAGGGTCACGGCCCGCCGCCTCTCGCGCATCCGTGGTTCTCACGCCGCAGTCATCGCGGCACGTCAGGTGCTGCCTGCCTGTCTACGCAATTTACAGTCAATAAAGAAAGGTTGCTGGCTGGATATATATTGGTATACGTCGTTTCATTGCAGATCTATATTTTCTATTGGTACGGTTTCATTTTTTGATTCACTTGAACCCGTAATGGATAGGGTTGTTTCATACAGGCCTTTAGTTATAAGTTAAAATTAACCAAAATTACAACCATATACACGAGAAAAAAGACACACTTACCTGGCTGCCTGTGCTACATAAATGAAATTGCTGTGCCATGAAATGCATCTTTGATGAAGTATTGTGATCTATTTTGTCAACAGCGTCAGTTGTGAAGGCGACCTGACCAAAATTCAGGGGACAAACAACTCCATCCTCCATCGTGCCTGTACTGGCTGCACGCTATGTTTACGCGATCAGTCAAAATAGTTTGGAGACGATCATATGAAATGCTGAAGTCTAGCTTATATATTATGTCAATTTAGCGGTCAAGTAAACAGGCGTGGGCGTCTCTCTATTCATGACGTGGCGGCGATTCGCTCCCCTCTGACGTTTTCTGGAATGAAAAAGTAATAGTTGGGCTATATTAGATACAACCGTGTCATCTGTTTCACTCATTTTGCCATCTAAAATAAGCCTCACAAGATATAAAAGGGACGCTGGTACACTTGCTTGGGCACATTGCGACATTTCGGCCCAGTCTGCAGATGTGTGACTGAAAATGTCAGCTCTGATATCTGCAGCACCCTTTGCTACGGCGCTCTTGTCGTCTATCGCATACTCAGCTCTCACAGCCAGGTCAACGTCCTTTTTTTGTACCGCAACATCTTTTTCTTTCTGGTACAAGTAAGACTCTCCACAGCTACTGTTGCCTCGTAAATTTTTATTTAACTTATTTTTAAAAACGTCTAGTTACCCTAACAAATGAAAAATGAGCATAATAATACCTGTTTTCGTCCGATCGGACGAAAAACTACACCTTTCCGATGTGTTTTCTCCCCGCAAAAGTCATGATTCCAGTATATTGTATTCGTTGCTTGGCAACATGCAATAACTCTACGGGAATAGGCAATAACTGTACGGGAATATAACATGCGAATAAACTTCAAGCTCGCTCGATTCAAAACTTATTACGTTGAGTTTACATTTAAACTCGTAGGAACAGCACATTCCTGGACCCCTGTGTTGCTGGCCTCGGCTGCGCCTCGTCCAGCAATTACCACAGTCGTCCAGGAATGTTTTGCTTTTCCTACTAGTTACACAATATACTATTATAAGTCCTGCTTGAGACACGAAATAAAAAATTGCCGTTCCATAAGTATAGTATGCGCGATCTCCAAAATTCTTGAGTTAATGGTTTTTGACCGCTTATTTAGTAAAATTTCGGGTAAAAGAACTTCTAGTCAACACGGATATTTTCCTAAAAAGTCTACTTTTACCATTTTAACTTGATTTATTAATATCTTATCTTAGCTTTAGGTACCAATACATTGAAATCAAGGGATGTAGATTATTGTAGATCTATAATGGTACGAGAGCACCTCAGTGATCCCTCAGGGATCTAATCTTAGTCCTCTCATATTTTTCACTGCCATCAATAGTATTATCTTCTGCACAAGCTTGCACTTTAAGCGCCATAAAATAAGCAAGAAAGTGTAGTTCTCTGATTTCTAGCAGAAACTTTGTAATCTGAAAATTGCCGCCTTTTTGTTTTATATGTGGTCCCAGAATATTGCGTCCCTACGTAATGCTTCAGAATCGATCTTTGTCGATTTTCTAAACTCACAGGTGTCAGCACCAACCAATAATCAGCCAACATTCAAATAATAGTTCCAAATATGAACAAACCATACTCGCGCGTATAAGGCAGGGTCTACCTACGCCTTACTGACGAGTCCAATAGGTAGACCCGGGACGAAACGCAATAATGGTGCAATACTGCGCCAAATTTGTGACCCCTAAGTGATATGAACACGCACGAGCACAAGGCCGCAACATGGATCGCCTCTCTCATTCTGCCACGAGACTACCGACTCACTGGTACACTTCTCGGCAAAACAATTGCACATCCATCTCGCCTTGCTTCGCCTTCAATTAATCAATTCGTCCCTCGTTTCCAGTCTACACCCATCTCTCTCTCACAACCCGTTCAACGTTGTCACTGGGAGGGGAGTATTGTGGCGGATTTCATCCACCGACTCACAGGTGGCAGCACCAACCAATAATCAGCCAACATCTCACCGCAGACTCACGATGCCTTCTCGCTTCAAATAATAGTTCCAAGATATGAACAAGCCATACCCCGGCGTATAAGGCAGGGTCTACCTACTCCTTACTGACGAGTCCAATGGGTAGACCCGGGACGAAACGCAAAAAAGATGCAACACTGCGCCAAAATATAAACATAAAATCATCATTTTCTAAAATCACCTTAACAGAGAACTGGTCGAAATATGTTAATTATAAAATTCGATTATTAAAGATCTGAAATTTAGAGGAGCTAAATTGATTACCTCCGTCTTCGCTATGAAAGCTCAGTGATTGGCCGACTCGGCGTAGGTTGAGCGGTCGGGTTCAGATGAGTAAACGTTGTTACAACAGATGGCGCTAGGAATATCGCCGGGGTACAGTGGTTTTTCTGTAGGAAGCGCTGTGATTGGTCGGAAGCCTTTCGAGGCCGCTTTGCTTTTAGCTATCTAGACTGACTGATGCAGTGGATAAACGTTGTAACAAGAGATGGCGTTAGTAGCATCTTTGATTTCTTTGGAATGCGAACGCAGTGGCGTGGAATGTAAATATAATACGAATTAAATCGTCAGATTTGAAAACGTGTTCAAATGGTTTTTGAACACGTAATATTCTGGGACCGTAAAGTACACGATAGGACCTCCAAAATGATGTATCGCAAGACCAACCTTTCTATTTTTTTAACATTGGAAATGTTTTTGTTTTCCTATTATGGAGTATCAAATCACGAAAAAGTGCATGCTACATTTGGCACATCACGTAATATACGTGAGAGATCGTGTTAGTCTGTTTCTGAGGACGGAATCGGTTCAAATGACAAAAATAAATTAAAGTTAACTGAAACTAACCGAAAGTTGATTGAACGACTAACCCAAACTAACTAAAAGTAACCAAAATCACAAAAAAGGTTCAAATGAATCGGAACAAATTAAAAAAATTAAAGTAAATTAAAACTAACTCAAAGTAACCGAAATTTGGCGAATAACCAAAACTAGCCATAAAAATTAAAATTGGTTATAACTTATCGGATCCGATTCAAATTACTAAAATAAATTGGAACTAACTGAAACTAACCGAAAGCAACGAACCGAAAGTAACCAAAAGCTCGAAAAAACGCTAAAACGTATCGGAACAGATTAAAAATATAAAAGTAAGTTAAAACTAACTAAAACGAACCGAATTTTGGCGACTAACCAAAACTACCCAAAAACATTAAATTCGATTGTAACGTATCGGCGCCGATTGAAATGACTAAAATTAAAACTAACTGAAATTAACTGAATATTAATTGAACGACTACTCACGACGACTATCTAACTCCACTTAACACAATCTAACCTAAACTAACCAGAAGCACCAAATATGGCTAAAACGTATCGAAACGGATTAAAAATATTATAAAATGACCCAAATTAACCGAATTTTGGCGACTAACCATAATTAACCAAAAACATTAAAATTGGTTATAACATAGCGGAAAGTTGATTGAATGACTGACCAAAACTAATCAAAAGTAACCAAAAGCACCGAAACGAGCTAAAATGTATCGAAATAGGTTACACTAATTAAAGTAAGTTAAAACAAACCAAAACGAACCGAATTTTTGCGACTAACGAAAACTAACCAGAAACATTATTTTTAACTATAACGTTTCGGAGCCGGTTCAGATGAATACCTTGGTTTCATGACAGTGAGTTTCCAAGGTCGCATCACGACACGGAAAATTTTAGTGAACGTCCCCACTCAGCAAAAAACATCGCAATTTCGTTACATATTTCTTTTTACGTTACATTGTTACGTTATACAAAAAGGATTTTTTACGGCGCCATTTTGAAACATAGCCAGATAATGTCCGCCAACATAACAAAATCGCAGTTACGTTAATAAATAAACATTTTTCTACAGCCGCGCGCAAAATAACTAATTGCTAAATTCAAATGAAATCGCAAAATCGACGAATGCCGTGGATCCTTATTTTGCGCTCTAGCGCGAACATGGAAAAGAAAAATCTCACTTTTTCCGTCGAGTGTGCTATGAGGTCATGGAAACCGAAGATAAATAAATGACAGTCGTGCGTTTGTTACAGTTTGTTGCTGGCACTCCTGTTCTAAATATGCCCAAAGCCCGAATATAATATGTCAAAACTGACAGTCATTTGCAAATTTCAGAATAAGTATAGAGAAAAATGTGGATTTAATTTTAAAAAATGCGGCTGTAGAAAAAGTTCTGTGTGTTTTTCGAGCGCAAAGTAAGATTGCCGTTTTCGAAAGATTACTGCGCTCCGCTACGCGTCGCGCAGTAACATTCTTTCTCAAGCGGCAATCCGTTACTTTGCGCTCTAAATACACAAATAACTATTTTGTTTCGAAACTGCAACGAATTGGTTTCGTTTATGAGATGTTTTCATAACAGACTTTTGAAAATGTTATAATTATGTATACTTATAAAACGTTCTTGTTTTGGAACTGTAATATACCGGTCTCGTTTTGAAAATTGACTAATTTCAGGCACAATAACGTTACATTGGCATTGGTGACGGATTAGCTTCATTCTTTGGAAATGTAATATTTTTGCAAGCCGTTAAACGTAATTATTTCGTACTGCAAATTAGGCATATAACACTTATAGTACCGAGACAGCAAAACTGATATGGTTAAATGCGGCTCTAAAATGCCAATTTTGAAACAATTTCTATAGAAATTCTGTGGAAATTTCTATAGCAATTCTGCCAGAATTGACATTTTAAAGCCGACTTAGTCCATATATTTTTTGCTTTCTTCCTGGGGACATCTAGTATCAAATAAAAAAAATTATAATTAAATAGGTAATAAGGAAATTTATTAATAAAAAAAAACAAAACATTTAATTTTTAAAAACTTTAAAAAAACGTCTGGCAACCAAGCCTGAAACAAAATATAAATTGTATTAGAATGTAATAATGTTACAATGCTAAATGTCAATGTTAAAAATTGCATAGTAACGTTTTTTTTTTTCAAAATATGCTGAGTTTACCAACACAAAAAAGAGCAATTCAGAAAATGACTCATTTTAAAAATAATTTTCTTATTTTTTATTAGTTATGAAGAATACAAAATAAAAAGAAAGAACTCTAACCATTTGATAGGTAAAAAAAGGATTTTAAAAAAAATAATAATTAACTTTGTGATTTTAATGGACTTTTACACATAAGCCAAATTTTATTCTGAAAACAAAAATATTATAAAATTTAGAAACTTAAAATAGCAGCTTACAGATAAACCTAATTTGGTTTGGTTTGATATGGTAACTTTGTATAATTAAATATTGATTATTATACTTATTAATTTGTTTTGAAGTGACATCAACCCAAACTACTAAGGGGCTCTTCAAATTCCAAATTGCTGACAATGAATTCCAAAGGTAATTTTGGCAGTTTGGAAATGTCAGTTTTGGCAGCTGTTTTTTTACTGTTTTGCAAATTGATATTTGAAATTAGAAAATTTAATTTCCGTTCTAGTACTTCTAATTTTCATGATATCGCCATTGGATACTTCGATATCAACAATATTAGCTACAATCGTTTGGTCCTCCACTGAATTATTAACATTGTCCACCATAGTTAAATTACTAGCATCGTCATGATTCTCCATAGTTAAATTACTAGTATCTAAAATTAAAATTTTATATACACTTATACAATTAATGCCAACTAAATTATTGTTTAAATTGCACTCATGACTTGAGTTTATAGAATGCATTTAGTTAGCACTGTTCTGTTTATTGAATTAATAGGATTATTATTGAGTTTCCAAATATGCCGTTTAGAAAATGGTGAGGAATATGGCATATATAGAAACGCTGTAAATAAATAAAAACACATTTTAAAATGGCAATAAGAAAAATGCTCAGAAAAAGGGCATTTAAGAAAAAAACGGCAAAAGAATTTTGTGTCACTATTTTTATTAAATTTCATAATTCCTTATAAAAAATAACAGAGGCTATGATATTATCAAATTAATTTAACTCATCAACATTTCACATAAAAGTATAATATCTAATTATATTGTCACTAAAACTGAAACATTAATGTAACATGGAAGTAAATAAATAAATAAGCAGCCGATGAAGTAATTAATAATCTTCGGAGCTAAAACTCTTTCTCTTGATAATCTATAAATCAGGCCATAATGTTGCACAATAAGCTGATCGAAGGGGAATATCCTATTGTTTACGGCAATTTCTGGGTATTGATCAGTTTTTTTGTTTTTCTTTTTGTAAGAAAAACCTTATCCAATGCTTCATTCAATTGATCAACTGATTGTGCAACAAACCACATGTAGGTACACAGCATGTATAGGTAGGTATAATACACAGATCCATGATTACGATAGGGCCTTCGGCTGACCTTGCATTTTGCATACAGCATACATGCTGCTATACACATAATATATAATATTATAGACATAAATTATAGAGTAAATTGATTATTTTGTGTTATAAGACTGATATAGCTGAGCTTACACTGGGAGCACAACAAATCTAACCTAAAATAGTCGCGCTATTTAAGTTATTATTCTTTCCTCGACCTGATACCTATATAATATATTAGTTAATACTGTTTCTAGTTTATTAGGTTTTCGAGTTTTGGGCATGATCTTGGGGTTTGTGTTTTGTGGATATGAGCTATAGGCTATTTATAACAATGACAATTTACAATAATATTTCTACAAATTTATTAGGTATTGACATTTATAAATTAGTATTAAGTATACCTATATTATACTAATCTAGGTAGGTTACTTACCTTATCTTATGATGATACATCTTGTTGAAGAAATAGTATTATTAACAGAAAAACAGAAGAAAAGCTCTGAAGAACACGGTACGTTGCAACGACAATACAACATACAGAAGACAAACAAAACATTTTTTTTTTAGGGTTATGTTGTTGATGGTGGCGTCGTGGCCAAAGTAACGGCACTGGTATGTTATCGCTAACAATTATAGAACAACACTCTTGCGAAATACAGGATACGTTTTAGGGCGTTTTTTATTAGTAGTTTTTATTAACGTAATTATTTTGTTGTAGTAAAATCGTTTCAGGAATGTTCGCAATATTATGTTATTTAACAAAACAAGATGTTTCCGTTTTTAAAACTTTAGTACATAACGTAACAAAGAAATTGGAATAACAACATGTCGGCGATGTTAAAAACAAAACATATTTTAAACTAACATGAATGCTACATTTCTAACACGTTCCGTTAATAATGTAACAATTACGTAATTAAAAATAACAAGTTTACGATGTTACTTTCTTAAACGTTAAATAAAATCGTTGTTGTTACATCATTGGAATGTTTGGAAATAGTATATTATTTTATATGGAGGAAAAGTGATACTTTTTATGGCGCGCTCGTGTTTAACAGCCGAAGGGAGTGAGGCTGGTAATAGAGAGCAAGCCATGAAAAGTAACTTTTCCTCCAAATAAAATATGCGGTTTTTTCTTCAAATGTCGACAAATTAATGCAAAAACATCTCTTTTTAATAGTAATAATATCTAATTAGTATTAAAGATAAGTGGGTTCGCAAGGCGGCTTAGACCGGTGTCGGTGAATAGGCACAGGTTGTTGCTATAGTAATGTAACATAAAGCTGTAAGTGGACACTGTCAACAATAATTATTTTTTTTAAGATTGCGTCTCCGATTGCGTTTTAATTCCGTATTGATAAGCAGTTATTGAGTAAGTTCGATTAAATAATAACCAATTTGTTCCTAAATTAGTGATTTTTAGAAATGCACAAATTGAGTGATAAATACAAATTATAGTTTAATAAATCTTGAGTTGTTGACGCTTATTTTGTTGTTTGTTTGTATTGTATCTATGTTGCTATGACAACACTTTTACCTCCGCCGGTGGAAAAGTGAAAAGTAAAGCTCCGGCGGAGGAAAAACGAAACTTCACGGCCGCCTACACAGTCGAGTAATGACGGATTTACTGACGTTTGAAGAAAAAAACGTTTTCTAAGTTTCATTAAATTAACGTTACCAAACGTCACAAAGATGTTTTTTGCTTAGTGGGTCACGACACGATAACTGATTATAACGTATCGGAACCCGCTCAAATAAGTAAAATAAATTGAGACTAAGTGAAAATAACCGAAAGTTGATTGGACGACTAACCAAAACTAAGCAAATCTAATAAAATGGATTAGAACGTATCGGAACCAGTTCAAATGACTAAAATAAGTTGAGACTAAGTGAAACTAACCGAAAGTTGATTAGACGACTAACCCAAATCTATTAAAACTCATTATAACGTATCGGAACCGGCTCTAGTAAGTAAAATAACTTGAGACTAAGTGAAACTAACCGGAAGTTGATTAGACAACTAACCAAAACTAACCAAATTTATTAAACTTGATTATAACGTATCGGAACCGACTCAAATGATATAAACTAAGTGAAACTAACTGGAAGTTAATTCGACGATTATCCAATAATAACCAAATTTATTAAAATTGATTATAACGTATCGCAATTGACTCAAATGACTAAAATAAGTTGAGACTAAGTGAAACTACCCGAAAATTGATTCGACGATTAACCAAGACTAACCAAATCTATTAAAATTGATTATAACGTATCGTAACCGGTTCAAATGACTAAAATAAGTTGATATTAAGTGAATCTAACCGAAAGTTGATTAGATGACTAACCAAAACTAACCAAATCTCTTAAAATTGATTATATCGTATCGGAACCAGCTCAAATAAGTAAAAGAAGTTGGGACGAAGTGAAACGAACCGAAAGTTTATTCGACGATTAACCAAGAATAACCAAATCTATTAAAATTTATTATAACGTATCGTAACCGGTTGAAATGACTAAAATAAGTTGATGTTAAGTGAAACTAACCGAAATTTGAATTGACGACTAACCAAAACTAACCCAATCTATTAAAATTGTTTATAACGTATCGGAAACGGTTCAAATGACTAAAGTAAGTAGATTGAGTGAAACTAACCGAAACTTGATTGGACGACTAACCAAAATTAACCAAATCTATTAAAAATAATTATAACGCGTCGGAACCGGTTCAGATGACTAAAATAAGTTGACACTAAGTGAAATTAACCGAAAGGTGATTGGACGATTAACGAAATCTAAAGAAATATATTAAAATTAATTATAGTGTGTGGAACAGGCTTAAATAAGTAAAATAAGTTGAAACTAAGTAAAACTAACCGAAAGTTGATTGGACGACTAACCAAAAATCTATTGAAATTGGTTACAACATATCGGAACCAGCCCAAATAAGTAAAATAACTTGAGACTAAGTGAAACTAACCGGAAGTTGATTAGACGACTAACCAAAAGAAACCAAGTTTATTAAACTTGATAATAACGTATAGAAACCGACTCAAATGACTAAAATAATTTGGGACTAAGTGAAACTAACCGCAAGTTGATTAGGCGACTAACCAAAACTAACCAAATTTATTAAAATTGATTATAACGTATCAGAAACAGCTCAAATAAGTGAAAGAATTTGAGATTAATTGAAACTAATCAGAAGTTGATTAGACGACTAACCCAAACTAACTAAATCTATTAAAATTGATTATAACGTTTCGAAACCAACTCAAATTAGTTAAATAAGTTGAGACTAAGTGAAACTAACCGAAAGTTGATAAGACGACTAATTAAAACTAATCAAATTTAGTAAACTTAATTATAGCGTCGGAACCGACTCAAATGACTAAAATAAGTTGAGACCAAGTGAAGCTAACCGAAAGTCAGTTAGACGTAAACTAGAACTAACCAAATCTATTAAAATTGATTGTAACGTATCGGAACCAGCTCAAATAAGTAAAATAAATTGGGACTAAGTGAAACTAACCGATAGTTGATTAGACGGCTAACCCAAACTAACCAAATCTATTAAAATTGATTATAACGTATCGGAACCGACTCAAATAACTAAAATAAGTTGAGACTAAGTGAATTTAACCGAAAGTTGATTAGATTACTAATAAATCAAAACTAACCAAATCTATTAAAATTGATTATAACGTAACGGAAGCAGCTGTAAAATAATTTGAGACTAAGTGGAACTAACCGAAAGTTGATTAAACGACTAACTAAATCTATTAAAATTGATTATAACGAAATGGAATCGGCTCAAATAAGTAGAGACTTAGTGAAAATAACCGAAAATTGATTAGACGACTAACCAAAACTCACCAAATCTATTAAAATTGATTATATCGTATTGGAACCGACTCAGAAGTGAAACTAACCGCGTTAGATCGGGAATTGAGAGACGAATCGAATGCAGTTTTTACAACAACCACTAATGTTATAAATTGTAAAAAGGATCGAAACTTGAAGTAATATGCATTTCTGTGGTATATTTTGGTAAACTAAACTTACGTAATCTGCTAAAAGTCATTTTGTTGCATTAGATTGTGTTAAGGGTGGGTGAGGGTGACTTTTAGTTTCTCACGACAGACTAGTCGTGTCTCATATCGTTTGATCGAGGAATGTCAGACGAATCGAATGCAAATCGTCTTTTGCTTTTTCAACCACACTTATAACGTTATAAATTGTAAAAAAGAACGGAACTTCAAGTAATATGCATTTATTTGGTATATTTTAGTAAAGTAAACTTACGTAATCTAACCTGATCTCACCCAAACTTCTACCAACTATTATATTTCCACACAATTATGAGTTTTCTCAGATCTCAAATTTAGTAAGCGTTGCATTCTGCTTCGGCATTTTCAATGTCTCCCCCGGTTGCATCTTTGTGAAGGACTGTGAATTTTTTTCAAGATTGTGACCATCCGCCATTTTGACAGTTAGAACTTTTGCTTTTGCGTCAAAAGGTAGTTTACCATCCCATATTAATCACGTCCAAATTTTGAAAATAGAAATTATCGGGTCATAAGTTAGCGGAGGAGGGGGTCATTAAAGAGCCGCAGTGTATAAAATCCGGACCTCTTCAATTATTAAGGATTTTCACTGCTCTTTATGAAAATATGAGTGCATACGGTAAGCTGTTGAAGCCGTTCAAGCGCGCATACGAATTAAAAAATTAAATAGCGATATTCGTGAATGAGGAGGTCATAAGTCTGCAGAAGATTTCGATTTGTAACGATGCTCACGTGCTTAGTAGGCATTCGATAAACTTAATTCACTTAATTTTTAACTACTGAGGAATAAGCGATCGCCAGTATGGCTTCCGCGAGCACTGACCAACGACAGATCTCCTGACTTACGTTACCTACCTGTGGACCAAAGCCATAGAGCTACGGTGAAACTTGTGCAGTGGCTCTCGATATATTCAAAGCATTTGATAGGGTGAGGTATGGCGGATTGTTAAGCAAATTGACCGCATACGGACTACCACCAGTACTGCTTCTATGGCTTTATAATTTCTTAAGGGATCAAATCATCCTAGTTGGTATTGATGGACATTTCTCGGAGAAATTTCAAATTAATGTCGGAGTTCCTCAAGGGTGTATTGTATATTATCTCCCACACTGTTCCTGCTCTATATCAACGATCTCTTAGACAGGACAAACAATTCTATTTCCAGATTTGCAGACGACAGCACTCTTATATTCTCATTCATGTCGTGAACTCCAATGACCGCTGCTCGTTCGCAACGCCACCGAGAAAATTAGATTGCTGCCATCAACGAGGGTATGAACGCCATCGTGGAATGGGATGAGGAATACAATGTCCAGCTTAATGCAGAAAAGACTGGAGTAGCTGTCTTCTTAAAACAAAGCAAACACCGCAAGACTTGACTTATCAATGCCAGGACAAACACTGGCTCTGGCCTCATCCATAAGCTTGCTGGGCTCAATGTAGAAAACAACATGTCTCGGCACTCTATAGAGCAAAAAGTTGCATACACCTCATCAGCTCTTACTGATTTATAAGGTCCAGATAAGGCCATTTCTGGAATACTGTCCCCATGTGTGGAGCTCGGCGCCCACACACTTGCTCAAGATATTAGATTGCATACAAAGGAGAGCTGTCTGTCTTGTGGATGACCCAGAGTTAACCAAAGACCTGGATAAACTCGGGCATCCAAGAAAAGTGGCGGAACTATCTCTTTACTGTTGATGCTACTACGGAAGGTGTTCGAACGAGCTGGCACTTATAATGCCGCCCAGAGCTGTGCCAAACAGGACACCTAAGACGTCGCTGTTATGGGACTCCATTGTCTGGAGGTCTGCCTCGCTCTGGAATGGACTTACGAGTAACGTCTTTCCCGAAAATTACAACCTACAGCGCTTCAAGTCCATTTCTCCGCACACGCACCGTTGTTGGTTGAATGGTATTGGATTTTCGTTTTGTGTGTGTCGAACATTAAAAAAATAGTACAAATAAATTTGAATCAAGTTGAATAGTCAATGCTTTTCGTGAGAAAATGCAGTTATGGATTAACAATTTAAGTGATATTTTATTCGAGATATTTCTCACAATGTGTGAATTTATCCAGATATACCAGCCGTAAGCATATCATAAGACAATGAAGGGTCATTTAGAAAACTTTAGCACTGCTTTTAGCAAATAATTTTTCGCAGATGAAGGTAGTAAATTAGATGACTGAAATTGGGTAGTAAATAAATTTGAAAGTGCACCCACCGGTCTATCGCTGAACAAATGATAGATCTCTCTTAAAGTAGTATACAGGAAAATTAAATTTTGTTAATATGTCATTAACAAGTTTCTGGAGTGAACTGTATTTTATTTATTCTTATTAAAGGGAAAACGTTTCGAATACTGTGATTTTTTTCTATTTCTAACCTTCACGAAATTATGCTTTAAAGTCTAAGAATAAAAAACAACTTTAAATAGAAAATGGGATTAAAGTATCTCGAATATCAAAACAAACCTGGACAAGCTGTGTATTTTAAAGCACTATCTTAATATTACTTTTGATACTTTTGTTGTGTGTTAAATTTGAAGTGAAAATTTTAAAATCTATTCTGATATCTGGTAACAACGTAGGGAGGCGTCGATTTGGCGACGCCACTCTACAGTTTGCGGACCGCTGCTTTAATACATGCCAACTTTGCAGAGGCTTATAAACTCCGCTCTGCCCTTCGCAAAAAACTCCGGCTTTCCAACGTGATTAAAGGAGATAGCAAACTGCTTATACCTAAACTGTGACTATATCATTTGCTTGAGATGCTTCCCGAAAGGGGTATTTAAATATCGAATTTAATACTAAACTGCCGGCGTGGCGTAAGTAATTAGTATGCAGGGATCGGCCTGAACATAATTAAATTTTGAGGATCCATCTTTTTATACGTCTGAATCCAGACAAAGAAATAGAAAAGCCCAAGAGAATGAAATATGCGAAACTGCGAATAAGCGAATATCAAAACCCGAAAACAAATATATTATCATTTAGTGACGTGGCTCATACCCATTTGGCTCGTTTAGGTCCTTGCTATTTAAAAGAGATACGAATTCCGAGAAAATAGTTGTTAAAAATATTATTAATGTTCCGGAACGACACTGCAGAGTATTAACTAAAGTTGCCAAAAGGCACTTTCCGAATTAACAAAAATATAGCTGGGAGTTTTTAGTAATGAAGCCAGTTGGTCTATTTTCAAGTGACAAAGTGTCACGAACAATTTATGGCTTTAGTCCCTGTGAAAAATTGTCCTTTATAGTCAGAAACGATTTTTACCATTTATTTGAATAGCGTCCAGTTTTTGGCATTTCAGACAGTCCATTCGAGCAAACTTTTAAATAATTAGTCACATATTCTCAGTTTGAAATCTAAAAACAATTCGGTAAAACAAAAACTAAGAGAGCTCAGAGCATGGGCGGAAAATAAATTTGGATAGGACATCTTTTTTTGTAAGCTAAATGAGATACTGGAATGTGGTTTACAGGAAGGACTGAAGAAGTCATTTGCAAACGTTTTGAAGAATAATTTAGTTTGAGAAGAAAAGTTAATTATTAGGTGAGGTGTAACCAAAACTCTGAAATTTTCATACGTCTCGTGAACTTGAAGAAACTTTTTTTTTTATTTTTTTACTTGTTGATTTGAAATAAATTCCTGTAAAAATATAAAAAAAATTTACATATGGTGCTTAGCAAAACTCATTTCTCCTTCTTCTTACTTGCGCCACAGACGCCTTCTCGTCCAACTGCGAGCGAAACGAAACTAAGCGAAGTTTTCTATATATCAGCTCCCATACACTTAAGCGAAACTAAACGAAAATATAGAAACGAAGATTTAAGAGTATGGAACCTGATATATAGAAAACTTATCTTCGCTTCGCTTAGTTTAGTTTCGCTCGCAGTGGCCGCCCGCCTTAAGAGATTAAAAAGGGAATTAAAAATCCGCCCACGTGCGTTATAAAATGTTACAATGATGACGTTCACAGAAAAAAAATGCAAAAAATAGGACCACTCACCTCACTAAAGCAGCATTCAAATCCCACAAAGGGCAGTTTCAGACACTAACACTTAATAAAAGATAAGGCACAGATATGGACTGAAACTATAAAAATGGCCCGGTTGGAGAATCCCACAAAAGGTAAAATCAAAATTAATTCCAACCGACACCAAAAACTGCTGACTCAATGGCAGGTCGACGTACAGTGGCGCCAGTAAATCGAAAACTCAAGGAGCAAGCCTACGAGAATCCCCACTTCGAAAATCTCGCTCTACCAATGAATACATGGCTTGACAAGTCACATGTTCCTCTTAATAATTCATCCAAGGAATTTAGACAATAGAAACCTGGGATTTTGATGTATCGGCATCTACCATAAAAAAACTACTCGGAGTAGCCAAAAGGGCATTGTCATTCAACCACTCCATTTAATAACATTTCCTAAAATCGGAATGTAATCAAGTAATTGCGCACGATGCTAGACTAGACACCCAATCCACGTGTTACGTGTTAATGTTACCACCCATCATTCGCACGCGACGTCAAAGACTCTCGATAACGTAGCTATCCGTAACCGGATTCGCCACAAACCACCGACTTTAACCTTGGGGTCGTTACGCGCCAAATTCAATCCGTCCAAAATTGAAATTTGTCTAGCGACGCAAATTTTACACATAATTGCTTTAACCAGATATCGTCGGAACGATATGGAAACTACGAGGGTGTTTCGCTAACAAATATAAATGCGCTCGAAACGCCAAATAGTGGCAGAAAGTTCTAATGCTATTTTCGCTTCGATATACGATAGCCAAATCGGCCCGTGATAGAGTAAAGATCCGGGATTGGAAGATTCCAATTTTAATTATTGTAATTTAGAAGAGGCGGCGGTACCAAAACCGAGGTTGGAATTTACAAAACATGTTAAAACGCTAATTGCCACATTAAATTTTTCTGCGACTTAAGCATTTTAAGTGTCCTTAGGAAAACATTTTAATAGCCGGACACATGCTGATTCCAGATTTTTCGGGGAGAAAAACTAAAAGCAAGCCTTGAAAGATGGTATAAAAAGCTAAAAACCTTTGGGAAATAATTAGGCTGAAAAGATTCATCACGCGCGATAGCACGTTACGCTGCCCAAAAATGTGGGAACTCGGAAAAGTTAGTAAGATAAAAATTGTTGCGCTGCCCAAATGGTTAATCAGTATTGACCAACTCGCGAAAAGTGTCTCTAAGCAGCAGAGGCTCGTGGAAAGTAAATAAATTTTCAAGAAAAAGTCATTTCGTCCTTTAAAGCGGTACCTTTTAACAACTAGGGCCCGGAAAAGTTGTGTGAAGATATGTTGTTCGATATCCATCGCCCGTCGTGAGGAAAGGTGTACTAAAAGCTATTAAGGCTTGAATTGAAGGTTAAGGATTAACATTAAGACCTGGAGAGTAAGTTTAGCTGTAATACATAATGATTAGGGTACCTGTATGTATCGAAACATACCTGATGTATATCTTTGATATTTTTATGAACTGCCATGAATCTAATGATATTTTTATGAACTGTCTTTAAATTAAGTGCTAGTACCAATCTGTATTTTATTTACTAGATAATGTAGAATTTATCTTACCATCTTACCAGATTGAATATGAGCTTGGAGGAGAGTCAGATAAAAAGTAAATAACAGTAGGATAAGTGTTAATAATGCTAATTAGATTTCTTCTTATTATATCACAACTTATTGTCTTAAATATCTAGGTCATAACAGAAATTACCTGAACAAATTGGGGTTAACCACTGAAGTAATATAAAAATATGGGCCCTTAAATTGTGTGCTCCCTTAAATTTGAAATCTCAATAAGTATTTTGAAACAAAAAGTGGTTTGACTTACATATAATTCGTATAACTAGTGCAACACGATTTTCTTACTAGAGTTAAAAGGTAAATATTTTAATTAAAACAAACCTAACACCGGAGAGCCGTGTTTGCAATACCCGGCTCCAGGAGTGGAGTTCATGAGCGCCACTAGTTCTACCAGCTAAACTGGAAAAGCTCCGCTGGTATTTTACGGGGTTGTTAGGCACGCTTAACAAACAAGAAAACACAATCTTAACTTAACAAGAAAACACAATCTTAACTTAAGGATCAATCTATTGGCTTCTAGTTTTTTTTAAATTTAAACAACAATAATCTTACAGTGAAATTTAAAAGCAATTTAAAGCGAAAGAATGACCAAAAAAACTATTAGGTAATGAATAATGAGGGTACAATATGACGATTGTACTGAGACCAATTCTTAACTCAATCTTAACTTAACAAGAAAACACAATCTAAATTTAAGGATCAATCTATTTGCTTCGAGGTTTTTTTTTAAACAGCAACAATACTACAGTGAATTTTTTGGCTATTTAAATGCAAAGGAATGTCAAATGATTATTAAAGTAATTAATAATTAGGGTACAATATGAAGATTGAATGGAGACCAATTCTGATATTAACTCGGTACTGTATGCCTTATACCTAAACGCTCTAAACACTAAAATCCGAAGTGATCACTGGTTTTCCTATACGTATGCGTGCGCTAGTAGCTGCACCAATTATAAATGCAGTGATGATAATATGTAGTGATAAACGGCAACAATAATTATATCAATTGACCCGATAAATAAATAAAAAATAATAAAATTATTGAAAACTATCTTAAGGCTCGGCTGTCAATTCTTGATTCATATTTAAAAAAAAATTAAGAGCGATTATATCAATCGGTCAGAAAAATAAATGAATAAGTAAAATTAATCTATCTTAAAGCTTGGCTGTCAGGACTAGATTTATATTTAATTATTAACAATCGGCCAGAAAAATAAATGAAACTAAACTACAGCTTCTGTACGATACCCCGTTAGATCCTGTCGTCGAGCTCAATAGGGGAGGTAGGAAGTACCCCTGGTGAAGGCGCCGGGCACCTGTAGGTACTGCTATGGCACTCGATGGCCCCGAGGGTAAAACTGGCAGTAGTATAGCCCGGAGCTAAAACCTGTAGCCTGGTGATGGAATTGCAGCGGGGTAGCCTGATGATAGAACCGGCTGTGGTGTAGCCGGGAGTTAGAACCCTGTAATAACCCAATATGCATTAGACAAAGCCCCCTAATTTCAATGAAAAAAAATCTATAGCCCCCCTTGCATCAATATATATTTTCTTTATAAAACAAATCACCCCAAAAATTATCAATGGATTTTCAATGACCATCAGCAAATAAAAGAAATACTAAGGTACAGACAACTTGAATATAAAAAAGATATAGGTAGAAATCACCCCTAAAAAAATATTAACTTCCCCATATGATCAAAACTAATGTCACATTAAAATAAAAATTCAGATATGATAAAAGGGAATAGATAAGATTACTCATGGAATGCAATGCAAATAGTGGTCAATGCACAAAAAAAAGGTTAACACAGATAAGGCAATTAAATCGTTAAATTAGACAAAAAAAACTGTAGCAATAATTACCTCGCTTGTGTTGAAGGGTTGGTGGAGGATCAACTGCCTCGGTTTTGTAAGATGAGCCCGGAAAGCCTCTAGAAATAATGGAAAAGAGCCATTAGCATCATGGCGTGCACGTGTTTCACAAGCAATAGAAAAAATGAATTCCAAAGAAAGCTTACCTAGTGCAATATTTAAATCCCGAAAAATCGGTCGTGTCAAAACACAAACTAAGAACTCAACTCAATATCCCCAAGAAGGGTAGTAGAGCGGACAGAGCTAAATTTCCGTATTTAACTTGACGCGTCTAAAGTCAGGGTTCTAGCTTGTTTCTACAAGTCTAGAAAACTAGTCAGAGATGACTTTAATTCGACATTGGATGCCTAATCTTATTCTTTAAGATCAGCACCATAAGCGCTGATTCACCTTTTTTTTTTCTTTTTACTAGTAATTTGTCAGTTTTATTACTTTAATCGGATCAGGTTATTTTGGACTGCGTAGTTCTGGTTATATTTAACAGAATCTGACTGAATGACTGAAACCGGTATAAGAGACACAAATGTAAATATAATAATAATATTTATTTTTTGTTGACCGTAAAAAAGGCCAAGGTCAACAAATCAACAACAATGTTAAGGTTGAAATATTTACAACTCTTATCTACTAACTTAAATAACTACACATACATTCAGCTTCAATCATACATTAATCTAAAGTGAATAGGAACTAGGAATGGTGTAAATTTACAAAATCAAGGAAATAAATGTTAAATTGAGCAGGTATCTAGTTCATGTTTAATTCCGTCCATAAACCCTTGACAGTGACATTGACTTTAAAAAGCTTTATCATTAAATCAATTACTACTAACAATATATTTACATAAGCTTTCTATATATAGAAACCAGAACGCATTTCACCAAAGCATTGACTGATCAGCCAACGACCAAAGACAGTCACTCGTATTCGACTAATTTACCGGTTATCTTTGGGAAACAGTCAACAAAGATATCTTCATCCGTGTCTGGTTTTACAGGTACATATCATCCCTTTTGTTGCATTATATGGGCTGGCACTTTACTTTAACTTCAACTTGGAAATAAACTTGAATGAATTTATTTCAATCTTCACAGCGCATTAAGACATTTTTTAATTGTGGGAGCTGTCTAAACGAGAATACATGAGTAACTTGAGCAATAATAGTATATTTTGCGGAGCAAGAGGTAATTTTCTATCTTTTTACACGCGTCGCGAGAAGAATTTTTTCTGTATTGTCACTTCTGACATCGTCTCACCCGGGTAACGCATTAGGTAAGTACAGGGGGTGGTTTAAAATATGGCGATAAAGGTGTTTTGAATTTTATTTATTGGTTGAGGTAAATGCAGTGCATTTTGATCTTGTTTGGGTAGTGTGTTTCCCAAACAGGTAGTATAAAATGCAATACTCAAAGCTGAGTCACTATTACTGCACTAAAGCAAAAACCTTCCTTTATCACCAAAGAGTATTTCTAGAAGAACGAAATCATCAGTTTCAGTCAATTTGCCTTTTTCCACTTCCACGGAATTAGAGAACTAACGTCAGATCAGAAAAAAAAGTAGGGCTGTGAAATGCTTCACAAATCGATACGAGGAATAATTCTAAGATAATAAACGACATAGTTCTCGTTTATTATGGTTGTAAAACGACGCCGGAAGCCACAATTAATGAGCTGAAATTAAATTGTTCAAGAAATACTAGAAAATATTCCCCCAACAAAATGATAAACTTTTAAAAATCTAAATCCTCAGCAGCAATTATGGGAAATAGCCCATTCCTACTACCCAGTGCCACAAACAGTACCAACCGAATATTGCTAATATTGCAGCAAGCCGCGTGGAAAGAGATATATCAGAGGTCCCAAAAAGTTATCAGTAGTTATCAAAAGTTATGAAATATTCAAACCGAAAATAAAATATGAATTTGACGGATCTAATGAAGCTTAAAAGTAGGTTTTATTAACACAATTCTTAAAAATATAGAACGGTTTGCTGGCTGTTCTACGGTAATGTAATATAAATTAAGCAAAGTTATACCAATAACATAATATCCTATTTTAGTAATTTGATCAAACCTAAGCGATCTGTGGTTCGCTTATCAACTAAAATAAACATAGTCCCAAAGTGCCTGAGGGCTACATAAGAGAAAGGAATGATCAAAGCAGCTATTCAAGGCCACAACAGTGTTGTAAAAGCCAATATAAATATATCGTTAACCTATATTTAGAATAAAATTAATTTACATTAATAAATGCGGCAACCTTAAGCTTATTGACAGCAAATCGGATCAATACATTTAGAATTAATTAATCGAAGAGTATTGACCTCTTTTCAATAATTCTTACCGCAAAATACAGCATCTTTTTTTTGCTAAATGCAGCATATATAATGAAATTTAAAAATACTTTACACTGGCCAAATCGGACTGTTATAATCTTGTAATTTTTTCTGTATCTAGCACCGTTTTCAAGTTATACATAGTTTTTTGAAAAAACTACAAAAACGGCCGCCATTTTGAAAATGTCAGACTTATTTCACAAAGATCAGCTGGGCAACTGGCATAATTGTATTCAGCGTCCCAAAATCCATAAGAACAGATATGTTGCCCACTTTTTCCCAAAAATGCTTCATGCTGTTGAGATATTTAAGAATATAACCGATCTATGAACATTTGGATAGAATTAGAGCCCAACTACGTCTCTGTGGACTGCAGTAGGTGAGTGGAATAGGTGAGAGATAAAAGCTTGGCTATTTATGTCATAAAATCTGCTAATCTGCATTGTTTACAGATTAACTTGAATGCTTATATAATATATGCATTTCAAGTTCAAGTTCAAACTTAGTAGTTTAAGTGTTTCTAGTAGTTTACAATATCATGTAGGGTACCTTATTCTTTATTTTACTAAAATTGTGTTTTTAATATTATCTAAGTATACAAATAAAAGAACTATATTTATTTTCTTTTATTTTTATTTCAAAAACATCACGCAGTTTTCTAATTATATAATATTTACTAGCCGAATTTATAGTTTTGGCTTCAATCTTGAATCGACTTTGAATGTCAGAGGCAAAAAATAGAAATCGCAGGAAAATCTAGCTAAGCTTTTTGGTAATCAAATTATGTGTGCATATATTTTTCAAGTTTATTAATGGTCAACTTTTTGAAGTTGACTTATGACGACCACTTAAACTATTGTTAAAAGAATAACTCGGGTTATTTATGTGAAAACTTCCAAACTAATTTTCGGGAAACGTTTCAGTATAAACGGGAACGAAATAACGGAGTACTCTCCGCATATAAATAAGTTCTTGCACCTCCGATAGAGTTTTATATCAATAAGTAAATGGAAGTTAGCCGGGAGTCCAGGCTCGGCGAACCAGCCCAGTAATATTTCAGAAGATATCCGGCTACTGGAATATTGCAACGACCTAAATCATGTTCGCTCGCCGGCACAGTATTGTTACAGATCTCGTAAATTATAAAAGCTCGCCCAATCCGTATATGCAGAAGTTGATTTTGGTGGCAGAAACAACTCGATTTATGGGCACGATATCGCGATAGTTGGCTGGTGCGATCCAATGTAAAAGACGAGTTGATCGTCCTAAAAAACGATTTATCTCGAAAGTTTAATCCAAAGCTAAATAGCTAGGCGTAGCGGCAAATAATAAATATTTATGCCCGCGCCATGCAGATGCAGGAAAAAGCAATAATATACTAGGATAAGTTGGGATATTAATATATGTGACAGACTACGGTTCATAGTTTAACATACATTTATAACTTTACACCATTTGAAATTAAGCTACGGTGCGCTGTTTGGGACAAATTTACCGCATTATTTTTAAAGCTTTTCGAGGCTCAACTTTTAATTTATGTATATTGACTCCTTTGTCCTTAGAGTTAAGAGCAAATCTTACGGTTTCAAGATCAAAACGAGATCATGACATAGGTTTTTCAGTAAAGTGATTTAATTTAGATTTGATATTCCTATTACATTAGCACCTGCAATTACCTCAATGCAAAATATAAAAAAAACTGTACTCTAAATTGATTTTTTTATGGCAGTGGCACACACAAGCATGTCTTTTCTCTTTTCTTCTTGAAGGGTCAAGTATTGTGTCAGGTCGTCAGATGCTTATTCCTAATTAAAATTAGATCCCGTCGATCACGACCGTTACGATTGAATTGGCGCGTGCCTCTCAGTGGGTGATTGGTTTGGTTTTGTTTATGATTTTATATTTTCTAGGCGGATTTTCTGGTTTAAAAACTCATAATTAATACTATTGTTTTGAATAGTTGTGTTGTTAATCAGAAGATATGGTAAGGCAAGGGCCATTACAACAAGGTAAGCTGATTTGTGTTTCATTTTAATAATGCAGTATTGCCATATCCGTGGCCATATTATCTATTACCAAGGTACTAAACTTTCATTTTTGATTAAGGTTATCCGGAAAACCCGATTTTGCTAATTTGAGTCGTCGGAAATATTTACAATAATAAATGCGAAAAACACATTTTAAAATAGCCGAAATAAAAACTATAAAAATACATATAACATTTTATGCATGCGGTCGATATTTCGTAATGTAGTAAAAATAATAATAAGTAGATAGTGTTCCTAATTCAATTATATTTTAAATTTTAGAGTGTGTAGAGTAGTTAAACAATTTTTCCAATGTATAACCGGAAAGCTTGAAAACAAGTAAAATTTAATTTAGGAATATTACTCGGAGCATTCTTTTTTTCTTGATTGAACATGTGATTAAATGATTTTAGTACTTATTGGCCTTATAATTTAGGGTTTATATTAGGGTTTATGAAATATTCTTAATCCGTACAAAATGTTTCATTAGTGATTTAGTTTATTTATAACTCTGTCTCTAAGAATATCATAGTTAAGTAAACCAAAAAAAATAATTTCGTGGTGTTTTCTTATTTTCTCGATAAATATGATAGGTATCCAAAAACATTAAACAATATTGCAGAAGTCTGTGAAGTAAATACTTACCACAACTCACAATCCATTCCTTGCAAATCCATTCATCGCTAACAATTTCGTTATGCTGGCGAACGTTATCTGACATTAATAGGTATATCGATAAAATTAATGGATATTCCAGATCCATTCGGCAATTTACTCAAAGAACGACGATTATGAATAGCCCAAATATTTTCCCGTAGAAATGTGCTACTTAATGTTTTGAAAAATATTTAGTACACCTGTGCTAGCCCTCTAGCTCATAGATATATAAAGAAAATTTTATTGTTTTTATCTGGTTATGGAATACCATTTAGCTTGAATGGAAGGCAGTAAGCTCCAATGGGATAATCGTTTGTTATTAAATTGTATTGCTTTTATGTGGATATGGAATACCATTTAGCTTGAATGGAAGGCAGTAAG
>MU182129.1:351663-361937 GCA_016904865.1 Pissodes strobi
TTTATGTGGATATGGAATACCATTTAGCTTGAATGGAAGGCAGTAAGTTCCAATGGGATAATCGTTTGTTATTCCAGCCCAAATATTTCCAAAAAAATTGATCAAGAAAATGGTTTTCTCTACTCCATACATTGTTATTATGGGAATTAAAGATTCAATTACGAAAGAAATTTGCTTCACCCATAAACAATATTTCAGGTAAAAATTGTTAATTCATTCTAATTTTATTTCTCAGACAAGCAAGGGATAACCCTTTGAGGAAACTCTCTAGATAAAAAACTTTGAACACGCTGAATGGGATACGGATAAACCTGCTGAATCTTTAAATTGTCCACACTGTAAAATGGAAAATATATAATTAGTCTGCAATTTGCCGGGTTCAGTTTAAATGTGAGGCAAACCAGGTTAAGGAAAACTTTCATGATAGATGCGCCATGCTGCGCGAGTGGTACTGTTAGCCATTCCGTAAACAATGTGCATATTCGCCATTTCATTATTCATATAGGTATTGTCCATTTTTATCAGTTTTTACAATAAATACATATGAAAACTGTCTTCACATTTCTGGTTTCCATCGTTGGGGCTCTCAGATTGCCTGCTACGAATTCATAATTACACGTGTTGCTTTGTGAGTATTTATAATTGCACTTGTTGTATTATGCATAGCATATGCTCCTACTATCATAAGTAATATGTTTCTGTTATTAATTGGTTATAGATAAGTTCATTGAATTTATATCAGTGGCAACAGTGGATTGTCGACGGTTGCTTGTGACGTCCCTCTGGAATTTTTGTAAATATTCAAAGTTTAAGCGTTGTTTATTTGGTGAAACCCATATTATAGTGTAACAAAAGACAGTAATAAACTGCAGTGACGATTATTTGCGTGATTAGTGATTGCAATCTGCTTTATTTGTGTCAAAACATCGAATATCTGCACGGCGTGGATTCACCATTTGCGGCGTTGCCTAGGCCAAAGGAAAACCTTAGGTGTAATTTATGCACTAAAAATATCACCGACCATCAGCAAGCTCTGCTATGCGAAGAATGCAATACCTGGAAGCATAAAGAGTCTCTGTCCATGCCGGAAAGAGTGTACAATCAATTAAATATGTCTAATGAAGCTTGGGTTTGTGATGATTTCAAAAACAAAACTGAGAAAGTTACTTTAGCTGATATTATGAAAAAGCTAGTGAGAAGGGCGGAAAGACTTACAAACATGGAAAAAAAGTTCGATCCTATTATTATGAAGCTTCAAGAGCAAGAAAATATTAATGAATCATTGGCAGATGAGCTTAAAGACATTAAACAAGTGTTAAACAAAATAGAACAAAAGGAACTAATAAATAATATAATAGTACAGGGTGTACCCGTGGAAAATAATGAAAATCTAGTGGATCTGGTTAATAAGGTTGGAGAAAAATTGGATGCACCAATACGTGGTAGATTTACGGCTGGGAAAGGATAATGGAAACAGTCATATAAAAATAATATTTGATTATCAAAAAGATGAAGAAAGAATAATCAAATCAAAGAAAAAGCTGACCCTCAGGAGTAAGTGCCTTGGGTTTCAGCAGGATAACAAGTTCTTTATCAACTATGATCAAACAAAACATAACGTGAAACTATTTACAGCTGCCAGAACTTTCAAAAAGGAGAATCATTGCAAGTACTTATGGCTCAGTGGGGGAAACATCCTCCTTAGAAGAGATGAGAACTCCAGGGTTATGAGTATCACGGACGAGAACCAGCTTCAAAACTAGCATACACTTAATAGCAAAATAAATGTAACCTATACCAACATACAGAACCTTAGAAACAAATTTGATTTAGTGCAATGCTGTGTTTGTGCAAGCGCAAGCGAATGTGATAGTTTGGCTCTTACGGAGACATGGCTGCATGAGAGTGAAACGTTTTTGTATGAAATCGATGGTTATAATTCTATGCATTACTGCAGAAAAGGGAGAGGTGGAGGAATCACACTATACATAAGTAATTCAATCAAAAGTAGAAAATTGGTATGCTCTTCTCAGGATAGCGCATTGGAGTGGCCTGTGTGTTACAATTGATGATTCTGACATAAAAGTGAGTGTCCTCTATAAGCCACCGTCATACAACGATGACCATTTTCTTGCAGATCTAGAGCCTATTTTAGTGAAATACCCCAAAAAACATGTTTTTTTTTAGGAGACATTAACATAAATTTATTAGAAAATACTGCTGTACATGATAGTTATAAAAATTTGTTAACGCTTTGCAATGTTAAAATTAATAACACTGTCCAAATAGATAATGCTACTAGAGTGATCCCAAATAGTAAAACTTTAATTGATCATGTATTTTCTGGGTACTCATCGAATTTAGTACGTTCTGTAAAGGTTAAGGAAAATTGTCTAGCAGATCATAAATTTTTATCATTTTCAATTTATGACAATATAAAAATGTACAAAGCAATGGTAGAAAAATACATTAAAAATATTGATCTTAAAAAATTTATTTCTATATTTCAGCATATGCATAATAAAAATTGCAATATATCTTCATTTACCGAGTTAATTGATATAATTAAGGATTGCAAAAATCGTTCAGAATACACCATCACTATTAAAATTAAATCAAATAATGCCTGGATAACCAAAGATATTCTAGATCTAATGAAAACGCGTGATAAGGCTTATAAAACAAAATTAAAATTTCCTAACAATATTCAATTTGCCAATGAATTTAAGGCATTGAAAAATCAGGTAAATAATAAGATAAAAACAGCTAAAAATTTGTATCTCCGTTCACAGTGGAACCGTGCAGGGACAAATATAAGAAAGCAGTGGCAAGCTGTCAATAAACAATCTAAAAATACTAACATTGATTTGTTAACTGTGAATGGGCAGAAAACTGAGGAAAGTCAGGATATAGTAAATAATTTAAATAATCATTTTTCGACCATTGGTGAAAAATACAATAGCAAGTTTAGATGAGGAAACGAAATGTGCAAATAGGGATATTTGTGAGGTACTGTGTGATAATAATTTAAGGGAAATAGCTTTGACTACTGAGTCCGAGGTTAATTACATGATTGGAGAATTAAAACAAAATTCGGCTTCGGGTTATGATGGCATTACAGTGTTAGATGTAATAAATCTAAAAAAATAAATACTGCCTATTGTTGTCCGATTAATAAATGGCGTTTTTAACAGCGGAATCTTTCCACTTGAATTAAAAATAAGCAAGATAACGCCGATAATTAAATCCGGGAATAGGGATAATATGAACAATTATAGGCCAATTTCGGTAATTAGTGAAAAAATTGTTAAAATAAAAATGATGTCTTTTATTAATGAGAATCAGACTGTAGATTTGTTCCAGTATGGGTTTATCAAGAATAGTAATACTCTGTCAGCTAACTTTGATTTTGAAAATTGTGCTGCACAAGGATTGGACCAGATAAACATGGCTGTGGCGGTATTTGTAGATTTAAAAAAAGCCTTTGACGTAGTGTCACCAGACATTCTATTACGTAAACTTTATAAATTGGGATTTCGAAAAAAAAATTTATTTTATAAAAAGGTACCTAAGAGATACAAACCAGTTTGTAAAATTAGATAAATTTGTCAGTGACATTTTACCTAATAACCATGGAGTTCCGCAAGGGTCGGTGTTGGGACCATTGCTTTATTCTTTGTACGTTCTTAGTTTAAAAGTGGCAAACTTAGAGGCAAGGTATTATACTTTTGCGGACGACACAGCTTTGGTATATTTTGGATCAGATTTGGTTTTGTTGGAGAATAAAATTAATAGATATTTAAATAGATATCTTCAATGTTTGTATAAAAATAAACTAAAAGTAAATATTGACAAAATAAAATTTATTGAATTTCGACAAAAGAAAACAAAGAAATTGGCAAATTAAGTCTTCACCTGAATAATATTCCTTTAGAAAAAGTCTCGTCAATCAAATATTTGGGCCGGCAGATAGATCAATTGCTAAATTGGCAAGGTACTAATTATGTAATTGACAAAATAAATGCAATGATACCAATTTTATATAGATGTAGAAACTATTTAATAGATAAAACAAAGCTAAATATATATATAATTCATATTTTTTGGTGCATCTTAGATACCTTCTACCTATTTGGGTTCTAAAAATTGCTTTTAACTATGATTTATTAACAAATACAGACTTGTTTTATAGAGAGATAGGTGTTTTTAAGTTAGAACACATTTTGATTATAGAACAATGTAAATTAATGTACAAAATAATTAATAGTCAGCAAAAGTGTAATTCTGATTTCATATTTCTGAATGAAGTCCACAATTATGGTACACGGTCAGGCAATAATATTCATATTGCACAAAGTAGAATAAATAATATAGGATTAAATTGTCCTCTCAGAGCTGCATCTAGGAGATATAATAACCTGCCCTATAGTATAAAAAATTCAAATAGCTTAAAGTTATTTGATAAACTTTTAAAAAATTCACTTAGACACTAACTGATACACTAGGAATTTGATAAGTGAAATAGTATGGGTAATATGTGCCTAGATGTGTGCTTAAGCTCTGGGAATGAAAGTTGAATTGTACGGTTGTTGTTCTTTTTTTTTCTGTTCTTGCAGATTTTTGTATGGGTACGAATTTAATGTTAAGGTAGTATCTACTGTTATTACTGAAGTTGTGCCTTTTTTAAAGGTATTTTTCTCATAAGACTGGTGTTTGAAACACTGCTTCAAGAAATGTTGTTACTATTGTTATTTAATACTGTTGATAAATAAAATTATTTAAAAAAATAAATAAATAAAATAATTTAAAAAAAATCTTATATTTCTATTTTGTATTGACTAGTTTATTAACTTTTTACATTTCTTACAATATGTATTGAGAATTTTACTTACCTTGGATGATTGATCTAAACGATGTTGGCTACCGCGATCATATTCCCAAAATATTTATAAGACTTTTTGAAACATAAAAATATATTCACTGATTAAATATTATGAAGATATCTTGATTACACGTATATATTCCTCTAATCCACTACAGAAAAATGATAACAAATCCTTCGAGATAATGGGCACTTATATATAACATCCTAATTATCATCTAAACATATTTTAACTAAATTTTATATTTTCAATTATGAGTCGGTTTCTCTCATTATCGTTTTCTGAACGTTATAGTTTTTAAAGAGTAATTACCGTGAAACTTTGTAACTATTTCATCATTAATTTAAATGAGTTTCTTACCATGAAGTTATTATCAATTACAAAGCTTTTCGTAGTCGCTTTTTAGCTTCCGGGGTTACTTTACGAGCTATTATTAATTTTTCTTCATCAAGAAAATTAGCTTGGAACTAATGGGCTGATGCGGCTTTATAAATTTTCTCCGTGTTTGTATATAGCCGTATTGTTTGCTGATTTGGCTTACTGCAGACGGATGTTTTGCAAGTAATAAAAACATTTCCTAATTAGAGTTTTCAGTCCTTTGTTCCTTCTAAATGAAGGAAATGCAGGGAACGAATACCAAATAATATTACAAGGTTGTAGTGAATTAATTAATTCGTTTTGCTTTACATTCTACTTGAATGCACTTTTTAGTTTAGTGTGTTCGTGTATGGTCCAGCTCATATTCGAGATGTTTATTTTTATAATTTAATGAATAAATGATAATTTATTACAAATCTAAATGCTACTTCTAAAAATAGCATGATAATTTATAAATATTATTTTTTTAATATCGGTGTAAGGCTTAGGAATGCATATGCCATAATGGATAGGCGCCATTCACAACCATGAAAGAGACACCCACAATTGCTTACTTATAGTCTCTTCGTACTTCTGATTCTTCCAGAGATAATTTTCTATTAATCTAATTACGGGTTTAATCAGCAATCATTGTATGTATATTCACAGGTTAGTGCTCTTTGGTTATGTATACATTGGGAATGTGCCATCTAAAAGAAGCATTACAAACACACTAAATCTTTTTAGACTTATTGAAGAAGAGGCAAGACCTGTGATAATAAATAATAAATAAATAAGCTTTTCCAACATGTAAAACCCACTTACAGGAAATTCACTAGAAAATGACGGCTAAAAATAAATTACAAAGTAATAACTTAATACATGCCGCAGAGCAGTGCAAGCCTAAGCATAAGGAATGGATTCTCAAGAATATGCAATCAATATAGAATTTATTATTTGATTTGCCGAATCAGCATTTAAGACATTTTCACATGAGATAGTATTAAATGCATTACACATAAAGTAAATAGGACTCTGTCTCAAAATATTAGACCTTGCTGCACTGAGGTAGAAAGCTGGAGTACTAGACCTAGGAACTTGAAACTGCATAAATACCAGCATAAACGGGCAATAAACGTAATTATGAACCAAGTTATAGAAAACTGTAATAGACTGAATTTTTCTTCAAGCGGCTAAGGATATTTCATTAAACGTTTTTAATAAAAGTATGCCTTAGATCAAATAAGATGCCCAGGTCTTTAGTGTTTTCAGGTCTGCACATCGCAGCACTAATCAATATATAAGCATATATAACAGGATTATTTTTACAAGAAAAGTGATAACATTGCACTTAGATATATTAAGGATTAGCCTGTTAACCAAGCCCCAGCTGTGGACTAGAACTAAATTTTCCCGCAAATATTCACAGGCCGAAGGTTGGTCTATTCTATTGAACAGCTTCAAATTGTCAGGATACATAAGATTATAGCACTTAATAACATAAATTAATTCATTAATGAGACACAAAAATAACAGGGGTTCTAATCGAGAACCCTGTGGTATACCAGAACTAACGATAAATGCTTCACATAATCCACATACTGGGAGCGACCAGTCAAGTAGGATTCAAACAATGCTAGCAGACTTTGTGATATACCAAGGGTCCCAAGTTTCAAAAGTAAAATATAATATAATATACTGTTGTTTCAGAGTCTAAATTGTTAGTATTTATTACATACATTTTACTAAATACCATTTTGTCAGGTCAAATAAATAGATTAAGTCTTCTTCGATAAAACGGTACAAAATACCCCAAAATTCGATAATCAAAAAATATTGTCTGTTGGTCTGCTTGCCTGGCTGTTTCACCATCTGCTTAAGTGACCATCTGCCTATAAATTTTAGCAATAATTTTAGAACAATTTTGGTATTGTAATGAAGAGGTTATATGATTTTTATTGTACAGTGTCCGGTCAATATATATTTTCATACATTCTTCGGTTTTCAGATTTTCCATTTCAGAACTGGAGACAGAATACTTAGCTAGGAAATATTTATTTTTGAAATGAAAATATCGACTGATATGTCGCTTTCAAGGATCGTGCGAGCCAGTGGCAAAGGCTTACTGATCACATCTTATATATGTAATATCATTGTAGAAACATGAGAGCTCGTAAATGCTGTAATATTAATTTAAAACGTTAAAAAAATGTGTGCTTAAGACCCCACAATGAAAATGAAATCTTCGACAATGCGAGATTACCATTCTGCAATACAAGTTTTTTTTGTGTTCTGTATTATGAAATTACTTGCCACAACTTCAATGTTTTAAAAACCAACTTTACTTCGAAATCTTCCAATTTTGCTAAAAGACAAATCCAGAATCTATCTTTAATTTATACAAAAACTAAACTTCCTTTACCACTGACCCAGAACTTCAATATTGTATATAAAGTTCCAAGTAAAAGCTGTGAAATGTACTATATAGACCAAACATCAAGAAACTTGAAATGCCGCCTTACATTACATAAGAGTGATATCCGAAGAGCGGTGCAATCCTGCGCACTAGCTGAACATGTCCAAGAATTAGATCATGTAATGAGTTAGGATGGCACTGAGATTTTTTAAAAAGCAAATTCCTATTAGAGGAGAATCTTTCTTGAAATGGTTTACATTAATATTGAAGATAACACAATGAAAACAAATGATACTCAAACTCTCAATGCGACCTACAATTATGTTTTAAATATTCACAAAGAAAGATGTCTGGCTTTGTTGGATGCTCCCGCTCCGGATGAATAATTTTTAGATATATGAGGTGAGCCTGAATTCCGAATTGTTCTCCTTTTTTCATTTACCATACTTCGAAAGTTAAATCCTTTTTAATATCATTTTTATAATCCGAACGAAAATGAATTCTATCTCACTCACACTTACACAACCTATTAACGACATATTAAGGGGAAATATGTCGTATAGTAGTCGGTATTAGGTTCGACAATTTGATAAGTTGAAATGACCTCTGGTGCATGTTTCGTCACCATGCCCTTGTGATCCGGTGCACAGGGTGGAAAAGAAGACATATAGCATGATTGCGCCTCCCATATCAAAATACTTCGGCGGTAAAATAGCCTCCCATTCGAATCCCAGGGCGTAAGCAACATACGATTCAGTTATGAACACCTAGGACGTTGCTGTTGTGGGACTCCTATCTCTGGAGGACTGCCTCGCTGTGGTATGGACTTCCGAAAAACGTCTTTCCCGAAAACTACAACCTACAGCTCTTCAAGTCCAACGTCCTCCGCCTTCTTTGCATACGCATCGCTCGTTAAGTGGTATGGGATTTTCCTTTTGTGTGTTTGAGGAACATAAAAAGAAATTAGACTTCAAGTGCCATGACGTTTGAAAAATAAACCTGTATCCCCAGGTAGCAGCAGCTGGAGGCTTTTAATTATGAAAAAACCAAAGCCTCTGATGGCATTGTATGTATAAAGAAATAATTACTAAAAATATAAGTTTTGCTTTAGTTTAATTACTTCTTCTATAAATTAATGTGGTTTAGTACATTATATTAATGATTTGTTGTTTATACATTTAATTTTTTAAGGACTTTTGATATATTTAATATAAGATTATTATTGATGAAGTTTATAATTTTTCTTTATCAATTTAATGTCTCATAAGGGTTTTTTTTCTGATGTTAACATAACGACATATTACATAAAAGGCCCACTTATTATGCATAATTATATTATATGTATTCAATATTAATTTTAAATTTACTCTATCTGTTCGCCTGAAAATTTGTTACATGTATTTTATTTCAATGATGTAGGATTTTAACAAGTATTTGCACTCTACCAGACCTAATGGATTATAAAATATTGCAAAATAGATTCACATAAATAATCATGCAATTATATTATTTTCGACATAATAAATCATAAGTCGCATTGAACAGTTTTAAATAAAATTCATAACTACTCTTAATGACCAACATTTTATCACTAAAAGATTTAGGAACAACATAATTATAGTCGAACCAAGTTATTGTTTTCCAAATGTAATCTTATAAAAATTAAAACAAGGTGATGACTCTTTGATTGGGGCATTTTCAAATTTTGGCATAAACAAATGCTATAGCTTTGCTCAGTTTATATTTATTTTTTATTTGTAAACATAATTTAGATTGCATTATTCCAATATAGGGATATTGTATAAAGTACATTATCTTGTTTTACCTTGAAAGCTATTGAATACACTTTCTATATTTATATATATGTCCCAGTATGATGTACTAGATACTTATGATATGATATTAAGATCAGGTCTAATTTTTGTCCATTTGTGAGTAGTAGGTGTTATACATTTTATAAACTAAATGAAGAAAAACAAGGCACCAGGAGGAGATGATATAATCGCGGAAATGCTCAAGGTGGCACAAGAAATTGTCATACCGCAGCTAAAGCACCTTTTCAATCTATGTATAGAACAACAAACAATACCCACAAATTGGAATGAGGCAATAATGTAGAACAAGTTGCATCCCGCAAAGGATATAGCACTAATGACGACTTACTTACAGTAAAGATCATAATAGAAAAGTTGACCGAATATAACTTTCCAATATACATTGCATCCGTGGACATGAGTCAATACTTGAAGAAATAGACAAAGCGCGAATAGATCATCGGTACAAGAACCTTCTTAAAAATTTATATCAAAAAGTAAACGCAAAACTCAGGCTACACGAAGAAACAGACAACATTGATATTAAAAGAGGTATCAGACAAGGAGATACAATGTCCCCAAAACTCTTTACCTTAGCTCTGGAAGGAATTTTCAAAAAACTTGAATGGGGAAATATAGGACTGAACATAAGTGGAGCCAAAATATCACACTTAAGATTTGCAGACGATATTGTTCTATTCGCCGACAACACAATGGATCTTGAAAGAATGCTCTACGAACTAGACAGAGAATCTTAAAAAATCGGTCTAAAAATTAATAAAACAAAAACAAAGATAATGAGCC
>MU182129.1:371937-437880 GCA_016904865.1 Pissodes strobi
TAAAAAACAATAAAGTATATTAGATAAACTTAATGAGAAAAGATTAAAAATGTGTATTGGTCAAAGACCCAACGATAGAGTTTTAACAGCGTTTACTGGTCAGAAACTTAATGAGACTAGCCTATACCCAATTATTAAGGTGCGCATGCTTTCTCGACTTGAGGTATGTTTTATGAATTGTCTATAGGTCTTTTTGGTCACTGCTTTGTAAATATAGTTTATGTTGTGTTGTGTTTTATTTGGTATCTAAGAGCACTTGGACACTACACTTTGAACTACTTGACAGACTACTTAGAAACTTCACTCGAAGAACTTTGACAGACTCGACTTTTCTACTGTGGTTAATGAAACCCCTAGTCTTAGCAGTCTCAGCAAGAACTAGGTTTGGGGTAGGAAAAGGATTATAACTTTAGCAATCATGTGACTAACCAAAGAGCGGATTGAACCAAAAGCAGTCATGTGACTAACCCTGGAGCTGGTTTTAGGTGAGACCAAAAGTCTGACGAACTGAAGGTTTGCCAGGGTATTTATATTAGAGAAATTGCTGATCATTGCATGCTTAAGGTTCGTAATCGCTCCCGTTGACTGCTCGCGTTGTTTATAGTTTGCTTTTAATATTTTTTAAATAATTCCCAAGTTCAAGTTCAAACTTGGGACAGGGTGATAATTAGTTAATAGCTTTATGAATTATTATATTTGACAATATCAATGTTATATAATCACAAACAGTCCGCAATCTTTTTCAAGGTAGCCCAAGTATACGTGCTAATTTTTGTTATTATGTTTAAAAGAAACAAAATCTAACAACAATGACGCTACCGCCGGAGACCTCCAAATTTGGAGAAATTACAACACGCTGATTTAACAATATGACGATCACACATGATAAAGTGTTAAAGTATAACGACGAATTAACGTTAAAAGTATTTTTAAACATAGCTGCAAGACAAACTTAGAATAATTCAATATTAAAATAACAATTAATATTTTCATTTGTTAAAGCATAATTGGCGATTTTTCGGATAACTATAATATGAAAATACGAATATATTACTAAAGTAAAATAATGCTTTCAAATAACCATATAGAATGAAGCAGCTAAATTTTCCACACCTCCTTTTACTCGTTAAGCGTCTTTCTATGTCAAATTGGTAGGCTTCTCTGAGAATGGTAGCAGATGGCGACGGCCATCTGAAGATCATAGGTTTCATGAAAGAAGTGCCTGTGTAGTATCTAGTTTTCTACGATATGTCCAAGATCCTTGATGCTGATTAGTCCTCTACCGCCTTTATTCTGGGGTAAATATATCCTAGCATGGAAGAGTGTGTGTGGCGAGACCTCTGCTTGTTCATTGTTATTATTATCTTCCTGTTCAGATTCTATATATCAGCAAACGTATGTATTGTGATGTTTCATTGAAGCTCTTTCTTCCCACTCTTTTACTGATCTAGTAAGAGTTTTCTGAATGAGAATACTACGTTCGTTTTGTTTACCACCTTTCCTCCATTGCAGCGTATGATATCAGGCTTGTCTAGTTGTGTTGCTCAAATATATTATTTTGTCCTTCTTCCGTGGAAATATTCTTCGAGCAATGTGCATTAATTATTAACAATCTTACAGAGATCAGCACTTAAGCAACATTATTCTCCAACTACTTATTGCATAATCAATTATTGAGTCAAATTGTTAATATAGAATGGATCTTTTGATATTTTTAGTGGATCCACCAAATTTCATTTCCTCATTCTTTCATAACCACAACCTTTCACTACCTTATATAAAAAAATCTCCTCAACTACCAAAAAAAATGTGAGAAAAATATAAGAGATATGCTTCTCAAACTGTTTCTCACAAAACTGCAAGTAGGATGAACCTTATTTTATGCTTTCATGCTGAACATCGGTATCCTAAAATCAATTTCATCGCTTTCCTAAATTGTGTGTAGCATATGCTTTTATATATAATCTACTCGACAATCAAGTACGGATAATAGAATTGCTAACATAGTGATTTGAAAATAATATAGGTCACAAAATACAATGTCGAGCTGCAAAGTTAAACAAATTTCTAGTCAATTATTTTCAATGGGCATTACATTAGAGCGGTTTGTTTTCACTTTGAATCATGACAATTGGGGCTTTTGTTTATTGCTAGGCTGTATCCAATTTAGCTAATAAATATTTGTTTTGTTTCATTTCGCAATAATTTACATTGTGTTACAAAAAGAAGCAAAATGAAAATCAGAAATATCGATTTACAATCATTGTTGGAACTTACATACATGGTGTTACAAAATCAGCTGCCATGTACCGCTTAAGAGCATGGCACGTATAAATCATATAGTTATTTAAATAATAAGAACAGTCTATAGGCGTTGCTCTAATAAGGAAGCATCAAATCTTCGCCTCATGAACTGACGCGACGGACTGTATCAAATATTCCAGGAGTATTGCTAATGATGTCGCTAGAAACTATCAATATGTTGGTCAAATCCTCTTCTGTCTGGATATACTAAATACTAAATCTGATACACTAAAGTTTTCAGATACCCTCAGAAAAAGAAATCCAGGCTATTTATGTCTGAGGATCTAGGAAGGCATGGCTAAGGTCCTCTCTGATATACCTACAAATTTTACAGTTACTCTCTCACCTCAATGCTGAAATATTCTGGGGCACTATCGTGCATGAACCAAACAAATTGTTACTTGCTTGTTTTAGCGGCATTGGGAATTCCTCTTCGAAACATTGATGATGTCTGTGCAGCATTGCTGGCAAATAATCTCCAATAATGCCAGCCCACACATTTACTAAAAATCGCTCCTTGATATTATTTTGGCGTACCGAACGCGGATTTTCATCGGCCCAAAACTGATTGTTATAAAAATTACTGAGAAATGTGCTCGTAACTTTCCAATTTGGCCCGTGTAAAATATTTTTAAATTTCATTTTATATGCTACATTTAGCAAAAAAAATGCTGTATTTTGTGGTAAGAATTATTGAAAATAGTTCAATACTCTTCGGTTAATTAATTCTAAATTAATTGATTCGATTTGGTGTCAATAAGCTTGAGGTTGCCGCATTTATTAATGTATATTAATTTTATCCTAAATATAGGTTAACGATATATTGTATTAGGTTTTATAACATTGTTGTGACATTGAGTAACTATTTTGATCATCCCTTTCTCTTATGTAGCCCTCAGGCACTTTGTGACTATATTTACTTTAGTTGATAAGTGAACCACAGAAGCTTAGATTTGATCCAATCACTAAAATAGGATATTTTGTTATTAGCATACCTTTGCTTAATTTATATTACATTACCGTAGAATGGCCAGCAAACCGTTTTATATTTTTAAGAATTCTGTTGATAAAATCTGCTTTTAAGCTTCATTAGATTCGTCAAATTCATATTTTACGTTAGGTTTAAATGTTTGATAACTTTTGAGAACTTCTGATAAAACTTGTTGGGGCCTCTGGCGGATTTCAGATATTTATATTTATCTTACATGCGGCCTGCTGCAATCCTAGCAATATTCGCTAGGTAGTGTTGTCCCGCCGTCGTTTTACTACCATAATAACCGATAACTAAGTCGTTTATTATCTTAGAATTATTCCTCGTATCGAATTGTGAAGCACTTCTCGGCCCTACAATTTTTTATTCTTGATTCGACGTTTCTTTTTTTCTAATCTCGTGATAGTGGAAAAGCAAATTGACTGAAACGAACAGAGGGTTCTTCTAGAAATACCCCTCGAAGAGAAGAGAAGCTTTTGCTGCAGTAATAGTGACTCAGCTTTTAGTATTGATTTTTATACTACCCTTCTTGGGGGATATTGTGTTGAGCCTAGTTTGTTATTTCACACGACCGATTAATCGGGATCTAAATACTGCACTAGAGGCTTTTCGAGCTCATTTACAAGATCGAGACCGTCGAATGTCCAGCAACCCTCACACACGAGCGAGGGTCCTATTTCCGGGCCAGTCCTATCCGGGCCAATCCCATCTCTGGGCCAAAACTAACTACGGGCTACACCACAGCCAATTTTATCACCGAGTCCTGTGCTAGTTCTACCCTCGGGGTCAGTACCATAGCAGTACCTACAGGGGCCCGGTGCCTTCACCAGAGGTACTTCTTACCTCCACTACTGAGTGTGACGAATCGGATCTAACGGGGTATCGTACAGAAGCACTTATCTTTATTATTATCTCTTTTTTTGTGATTAATTTTAATGAATTTTGCACTATAGATTGTGCCTTAAAAGAACCAAGTTTCATTATTCATTTATTTTTCTGGCCAATTGACATAAACGCTCTTAATTTTCCTTTTTTTAATATAAATCAAGCATTGACAGCCGAGTTTCAGATAATAATAAGACAATAATTTTATTCTTTTTGTTCATTTATCGGGTCATTTGATTTAATTATTATGGCCATTTATTACTACTTACTATTATTGCTACATTTATAATTGGTGCAGCTAGTAGTGCACGCATACATATATGTAATAAGCTTAGGTAAAATCAAAGTGATCACTTCGGATTGTAGTGTTTAGAGCATTTAGTTGTAAGGCATACAGTACCGAGTGTTAACAACAGAATTGGTATTCGTACAATCAACCATATTTTACCACTATTATTAATTATTTTAATAATAATTTGACATTTCTTTGCGTTTAAATAGCCAAAAGTTTTACTATAGTATTGTTGCTGTGTTAAAAAAAGGCTTAGAAGCAAATAGATTGTTCCTTAAATTGTAGATTGTGATTTCTTGTTAAGTTAAGATTGAGTTCCCTTGTTTGATAAGCGTGCCTAGCAATCCCGTACAACACCAGCCGAACTTTTTCAGTTAAATTGGGGAAAACTGGTGGCGCTCTACGACCCCACTACCGGGGCCGGGCTTTGTAACACGACTCTCCGGTGCTAGGTTTGTTTTTAAATAAAATCTTTACTTGATAACTTTAATAGGAAAAACGTGTTGCATGCTCCATTGTAAGTAAAATCATGCTTATAAATAACGAATTTTGGCCTATGAGTGAACGAACGAATGATTGTGTCCCCCTGCCACGGTTCTTCTGTTGATGTGATTCGCAATCAGAGTGTCTGGATAGTTTTATGGATGGAAGTTCCACCTGTTCGGTGATGCAGCACCCGAAGCAGGCCATTCTTCTGTTCGCGACCGCGTCGCTATCCGTGAGAAGGTGTTCCGGGGTTTTTGCCCCCTCCTCACAGAATCGACAACTGTCCTCGTTTTAAATTTTTATTCTCTCAAAGACGTTCTCATAGACTAATTCATTTGGTTCGCTCTTCTTTCCTGAATTCTTCCTTGTAGGTGTTCGTCCCTATGCCACAGAAAGGCCTTGGTCCTAAAAGCGGAGGTTGTGCTCCTACTTTTGCCATTTGGTCTATTTTTTCGTTGCCTTCTATCCCAGCATGTCCTGGTATCCATTGAAACAATAATTTGTTATTCTTGCCTAGTTCATTTACCCTATCTAGGTATTCCCATACCATTCTGAAGCTGATTGTTTTGAGCTTAGCGCTTTGACGGCTGCTTCACTGTCTAAGAAGGCGACAATCTCTTTGAACCTATAGTTTCGGTCGAGGATGAACCGCGCACATCTTTATATGGCGGTAATTTCCGCTTGGAATATGTCCGGGTGTTTTCCCATTGCTTCAAAGAATTTGGTTCTTGGTCCAAATATTCCGGCTCCGTTTCCCTGTTCAGTTCTTGCCCTATCTGTGTACCATTTTATGGTACTTTGCTGCGATGTGAGAATGCAAGTGATGTTCTTTTTCCATTCTTCTCTACTTCTTATCACGACCTTGAAGTATTTTTCAAAATTCTAATTCTATTGGCGTTGGTTGCCAATTTGTTATATTCAATTCAAAGATAAAACCATTTGGCAGATGGCGCTGAACGACAAATTATTATCAAATTAATATTTACCAAAAGGTTAAACTACAATCAGATGTCTACCATGTAGTTCGGTCAACACCAGTCCTCGTAATAGCTCAACCAGCACCGTCTGCAATCGAACACCAGGCCTAGCTCGTCTCGGGGGGTGGTTCGAACTTATCTTTTCCCACTATCGAGTTCCGTATTGTTGTACCTGAATATTTAATTAAAACAAAATAAGTAATAGTTCAAGTCGGGATTGGACGCCACCAAGTTTACTTTTGTTGGCAAGCCCTATCGATGTTTATTCGGACACAGTAAAAAAAACTTGGACACTAAGTTCAAATTCAAATGTCATATTAAGTAAATTATTACCTGACGAAGTCTACGCTACCTGCTCGGTTACCATTCAAAATCTACATTCTCAAATACACCCTAAATAATACCAAGCATCACATGCTTGGTATTATTATTATACAATACTTTATTTTAAGATAGAAAAATATAGCAAGCTTCTCTAGCCTATTAAGTAAATTCCCTGGATTGAAAGTAACCAGCTACCCCGTAGTGAAATTTGGAAATGACCCAGTCTACTGACTGACTAAGCACAACCTCTTGTCAACCTGATAGTTTGATTTAAAATTTTGGAAGATGTCAAATAAAAGGTTATAAAACTTATCACATAGAATACACTAAGTTAATTTAACTCGGTTAGTATAGCCTTTCCAAAAGCCCGAGTTGCAAGTTTCAACCAGAGAACGTATTCCTTAAAAAGCAATGTTATGATCTATTGTCAAAACCAAATTAAAGAAAAAAGGTAATAGAATGAGTAAACTTCCTCGGATATAATATGTACTAGAGATTAACCATAAATCTAACACCCGTAAGAAGTAAATTATGTTTCTAGGCCGGCGTAGTAACACTTCACAAAAGGTATTTAATATATATACTCTAGTAGATTATGATGTGTGCTATTACTTACTAATGAAATTAATAAAGCGTTTTAGGAAAATGTTTGGGTACTAAATTTTGTTTAAATTTAAAAGTTTTTGCAAAGTAGTAAATATTTCTGGCACAATAGTGCTGTCTAAACATGATAGTGTGTATAAAATTAGATTTATCTTGAGAAACGAACTCCTGTAAGTTATATCCGAGAATTGGCCATCATCCTTTCCTGTATGTCAAACAGTCCAGATTAATCAGGTTCCAGGTAATAGTGGCTCTTCCCACCCCGCGACAAAGCGCTACCGGAATTTCGCTGTAGAATTCAGCTACTGAAAACCAGGTCCAAAAATCCTAAAAGCGTAAATTAATCCATAACAACAACATAACATGAAATTTACAAAAATGCCAAAACTCGGCCCCAAAAATCTACTTGAAATTCTACATTCAAAACAACTTAAAACATAACTAGGGGTTTACCAAAACCCTTCTGGGTATCTTGAAAGGATCAACGGCCTATATTGCCATTAGGGCGGTTGCTAGAAATTTCTTCACACGCAACTGACCTTCCCTCGAGAGCCCCAAACGACTTCCAATCTACTTCATTTACGAAATAAAATACTATTCGAGGACTACCTCTCAACCCAAGAAATTTTCTTTGGCTAATGAATAAACAAAAGCCTTACAAAGTCAACAACAACCGTTTTCTCCTGTTTTCTCTCCTCCTACTGGATCAAATAGCAGCAACAGCAGACAGGTACGTACTTATCGAGAAAAGACAATAGAGATGATTGACCAATCCATATTCCTTCCTAAAATGACCTTTATAAATAGAAGAATTTCCACCCGTAACAATATTTAAACTATATTATTCCTGGGGAGCCCAAGAAGTGACGCATATGCTTTGTCAGGGATTGTAACTCACTCTTTCTAAGCCATCCTCCCTCCCCCGTTCCCTCTCTTGTGATTCTAGTCATTGCTTGTCTAGCTGCTCCCTCTACAACAATGTGTAGATGTGCGAGGCCCAGAATTGCCTCGATTGCTGCTATTGGATAAGTTTTCATTTCGCCTGTTATGCTTATGCACGCCAGGCGTTGTACTTTGCTGAGTGCTGATTTTATGGTCTGCTTTCCGTTTTCTTGAACAAGACGATCGACCCGTAAAGTACGGTGGGTCTTACTATCATTGCGTACATCCATCGCAAAATTTCTGGTTTACATCCCCAGGTTTTTCCTGCAAGGTTTCGGCACGCCATGACGGCCCTCGTAGCCTTAGTTACAACTCTTTCAATGGAACTCAAATGAAATACATTTGAGTTTGCAGTTCTGAGTTATGCCTAGATATCTGACTTCCGATGCCGGAGTACTGTTGGTCCCGTCTATTCGGATAACTTTCATTCTAGGGAGTCCTCTCTTCCTAAAGAGGATATATTTTCAGCCCCACTGTTTGGCACCGTTCTTCCGTTGCTTTGAGTCCAGCTTGAATGAGTTCACATAGTGTACCCTGAAACTTTTCTCTTGCTGTGATGACAATACCATGGGCATACTCAACACAACATAAGCCCGCGCCTGTCAGTATTTCCGGTAGTTCGTTCACCACTAGACTCCACGTTAGTGGTGAGCATACTCCGCCCTGTGGCGTACCTCGAGTGATACTCACTACAATAGTCTGATTGCCTACTGAAGTTTCGCGATCCTCGTGGCAAGCATCTTACATGTGCATCGAGATATTGTGACGTTCACTCTCCTCTCGTTGGTGTCCTCTTTACAGCCACGTGGGATATTATCGGAGGCACCCGCGTTCTTTCTCATTTAAAGTATCTTGTACACCGAAAGAACAGTTTATTTACTATAAACTAGAACCCTTAACTATTAACAAATTTCTAGTTTAAATATGGCTTATTAAACATTTGTTCAAAATTAGTGCAAAATTTGTTTCCACGGTTGCAAACAAATATTGTTTTTTAACACCAAATATTAGTGCTAGTAATTAAGCGTTTGTTTCTTTAAAACCTAGATGTATTTTTTGTAAATGCAGGCTATTTGGCAGTTATAATAATTTTATTTAATATAATTATTTTCTTTTTAATAAATAACAGATATTTATTTATTATTAAAAAATAAACATGTCTTCATAATATATTATTTTTATATGTAATAATCACTTTGGTAACTATAAACAAATTGTAATATTGCTCAATAAGTTTCAGCTATTGTTAAGTTTTTATTATGTAACGATAAATAGATATTTTTTTTTTACTATTACAGATATTAAATTATTAAATATAAATAAAGTTGTTTTGGACTAATAGATCCTTTATTATATATATACATATAATAAAGGATCTATTAATGCAAAACAACTTTATTTATATTTAATAATTTTATATCTGTAATATAGCAAAAAAATATCTATAATATATCTAGAAAATGGAGAGAAATTTCTTGGCATGTCCGCTTAACCGGGATAGGAATAGGTAGGTAACAAAAAAAAGAGTTACATTGAATACATTTTTTTATTTAAAAAAATATTATAAACATATTTCACATAGACAAACAGAAAATAAATTCTCAAAGAACATCATTTTTACATTACGTCAATGATTTTTTTACTTTAAATTTGCCCATGTTACAAACTTCTAGAGTAAGTAGAGAGTATCCATGAAATAAGAATAAAAATATGAACAGCTCAATCAGGTCACTCATTGTGTTCTCAAGCACGTATAACCACAAATTTGTCAAGTCTCAAGTTAATTGTCCATTCTCCGCTAATATAAAAAGCCGCAGAAATACAGTAACACCGATGCACTGCACTATCGCTATATTATTTCTTCCTTCAATGCACTAATCAGCAATATTTTCCTTCATAAATTAAATGCCGGGTGGAAAAACTTGCACTAATTAACAGCACGTGGAGTTCGCGGAGACACTCATAGATAGTATACACATTCCACTGTGGTATGTGATAATATATACAAAAAAAGAGACACTACTGAGATAGCTCAGCAGGAACAGAGCTCAAGATACAAGGACAAGATGGCGAATAGCGATGGCCTGCTGCTACTACCCTTGTCTCTGCTACTACGCTAAATGATAATGATCACGTCGATTCGCGCCAATAAACGCAGGGTCGCACAGCTAGATGCTACCATTTCTAATATTTTTCCTTTGTTAACTGTTACTGTAGTTATTTTTATTATTATTCAATGTTACTAATACTAACCAAATTCATATGGAGGTTAATATCAAAAATGCTTATTATAATTATGTATGTGTATTATTTAATGGAAAGCCGTATATTAACTATTAACCATTTATATTATATAAAAATAGAAATTTATGTACTATTACAAAATTAATGTTTTTAATAATACATATGTTTTGCTTTACTGTATATTGTTAAAGGCAACCAAATAGTGTCCAAATAAAAAAAATGTTAACGTGTAACATTCAAAATGGAATCATATTTTTATAAAAAATAAGATCTAGTTGCTATTAATTTGGCAGCATATTCGTTAACAAATACTACCCAAACAAATATTTATTTATTATTATCGAATTTTTTCTTTCAGTGTACCATTCTGTTCAATTGAAATAGTGCGGTCACTGTGGACCTGGCCGTTTTGTATGCATGCTGGTTTGCATTCAACGGCCACGTTTCTAAGGTAGTGGATCTGATGTAATCGTCTACTGCCTTCTTTCTCCATCGTCTTGAGTAAGAATGACGTGAGACCGATTGGCCTGAAGGATTTGGGGTTTGCCCCATCCTTCTTTCCTATCTTCGGTATGGAGGTGACTTTCGCTTTCTCCATGCTTTTGGTATGTATCCTATGGCCATACTGCTTCTGGTGATATCTACAAGGTGTGGAAAAATTTCTCTTTTTCCCATTTGTAAGAGGGCTGGGAAGATTTCAGTGGTTCAAGTGTATTCATTGTCCATCCGAGTCGCCCAGCTGTGAGTACCGTTTTTGTCATTACATAGTCATCCCTAGTGGGGCTTGCGCTAGCTCATTCATCACTTAGTTTTCTTGGTTGGCTACCTGAAAAGTTTTGGCTTAGGAAGAGGAGCGCTCTCTCCTCCTCTCCTTCCGTGTAGGTGCCATCCAGATTTTTCAGGGCCATTGTTGAGCTTGTTCCCTCTTTTGCATGTTTTCGCAGAATACTCTAAAGTTGTTCCTTTTGGCCTTTCTGATTTCCTTGTTGTAGTTTGTGAAAGCCTCTGTGTAGCCCTGTCACCTTTTTGTTCTGTTGAATAGACAACGAGCCCGGGTTCGGAGACATGTCAGGTTTTGATTCCACCTTGGAACCCCGTTTGTGCGTCTTTTTGTGTCAGCTGGGCAGCTGGAGTCAAATGCCTCCATTACTGCCTTGTTAGCTTTCTTTTCCGGTTCTACGTGATGCCAATTCTGTCTTTGAGGTTTACATCCAGATTGGCATTTATCCTTGGATTTCTCTTGCGTTGTTCATTGGTTCATCATCATTATTTATAAAAGAGTATTGTCAAACGATTCAACCTGAAAAAACTTTATTGTTTAATTTTAAAATGTATCGTTTAAATATTATTTTTATCGCTCCGTAATACACAAGACATTTGCTGACCAAGGTAATCTCAAATACGGTAGCGAAGAAAGTCAGTATTGGTTAAGTTCCCCAATCAAGTCACTGGCAGTGGTTGGTGGATATTTCCTAACTCATAGGGCTACTTGGCCTCCTCAATTAGCACTTTACTCTTTTGGGTGAAGCTGCATGTCACACTATGCGGTCAGCATCACTTCGACAAAAAGGCCTCAAACAGATCGAAATGAAACTGGGCGAATCTCTCTAGGTTAGTGGAAGACCGAGCGGAAGATGGAGGTTCAGATACGAGGAAGGACCCCAGTTAAATTGTAAATTATTTTAACTTTCTAATATAGAACACAAGGATGTAACATACCTTTTAAAAGGGTAACCTCACTTTACGTAAAGTTCATTTGTGGAACGATGTTGCCGATAATACGACAAAATATTGATGGCTGGGTGCTTGCCAATTTACCTCATGATAACAAGTATGATCTTGACATTCTGGAAATCAGCACTGGTGGTGGAATGCTAGTGTTTTCGCAATAACCTTAAGATTTTTTTTCTTGCTTGACTTATATTTCACATAAATCACTGGTCTAAAAGCAACTAATAGCTCGATGCTCATAATGTAATAATTCTAATACGAAAACATAATTAATGAATGTTTATATTAGGGTGCAAAATATGCCTGCAATTAAAAAACGGTTGCTATGAGGCTTGTGTTTTTGAAACTTATGGTCATTTTGCAATAACCAAATTTCCCTCCAATATTTGCTCTACAATTTTGTATAGAGTGTAATATATACCTAGGATATTTCGATTCTTAAATTATCTATAATTAGGCATTTAATCTAAAATTCAGTAAACTTTTTCAATTAGTATTTGCAATCCGTTACGTAAATGCCAAATACTTTTATATAGACCATTTACTTACGTGTTTAATATTTCATTTGACATAGCTGAGGTTAATAGCTTAGGGGACTAATAGATATTTTTTCTTCTAAGATATTGTAGGATGTTGTAATTCGGCCCTATAGAGGTTAATGAAACGTTCCCTTATTAGTTATAAAAAAACCCATTGTAAGCTAACACCATAAAAAGCATTATAGTGAAGATATTGTTTCGCTTTGTTTTCTCTACCATGCCTATGTGGAAGGTATTAGAATAACAAAGACCTGGGAATAGAGTCGAAACATAATGCGATTTAACTAAATACTCACAGGTGCTTGATATTTAAACCGATAAATTTACATGATACAAAGAACAGAGAGAATAAGATGTTTAAGTCTAAAGTTCCTTTGCAAAACAAGAAGCAAGAAACTTTCAGGTATGGGTGAATGCGTGCAAGATAAACGGCTAAAAGAATTAATGCTTTGGCTCTGACAAAATCTTAAAGTTACGGGAACGATAATAGGATATTTAATGAGGTAATTAAGAAGAGGAAAATAGATGCAAATTTCCTATTATTTCTCAATAAGTCTCAAGCAGGAAGGTATGTTTAAAGTGGAATTAGGTTGAGAAATTCTGTTAAATTACATTGGGCATTATTATCGTGTTCGTCATTTAATGCAGCATTCTTCATTAAAAAAGCTTTATGAGCAAAGCCAGATTTCATGGAAAAGTGGACAAATATTAAGATTCTTATTACCTCGATGTTTCAGGTAGTGCACACACATATTGTGCAGCTTATGGGCAGTAGACTTAATTTAACTTATAAATTTATTGTTTTAGCTTTTGGCAAGTTGTTTCAGTCAATCATACATTTTATTGATTTTTTTACTTTTGTTATGTCATATATAGCACGGTTTAATAAAGCATTTCCAAATGAAAATCAAATGAAACTGAAATCAAACACTTTAATGAAGCATGTTTCAGTATAGCTACAGGGCTGAAATTTTCAGGACATGTAGACGGGGTTAAATGAGGATCCTGAACGAAAACTTGACCCCCATGCGCCCCCGTAAAAACGTAAAAAAATTGTTCGGGAAATTAATAAAAGTATTAAAAACCGAAATAAGAAAAACAAATTAATAAAAAAAAAGTTAGAGAAAAAAATTGTTCGGGAAATTAATAAAAGTATTAAAAAACGAAATAAGAAAAGACAAATTAATAAAAAAAAGTTAGAGAAACGCGGTTTTCAGCGAAACAAAGGCGAAGGAGTTGAACTACGAGGTCGGAGATGGCAAAAATGGAAATAAAAAAAATGCATTAGGAAAAAAAACGTTGAAAAAAAGCCAAAAAAAATTAAAATTGTCGAAACCGGGGGCAATAGTTGAGGAAAAAAAAGCTTCAAAAAAATAAAAACTCAATTCCTAATACCTCTTTCAAAAGTTTCACTTCAATTGTGTGATTATAAAGGTGAGGCACATATTTTTTTATAGGTTGAATTTCTCTGAGCTTATTGACTGCTTGGAAGAAGGTGATGTTGAAAGCGGCAATGTATATATTATTCCACCCATAGATGGAGCTGATACGGACGTGATGATGTCTGATGATGATCATGAAGATAACAGTTCTCACTTGAGCCACGCTGTGTTGTGAGCAGAAAGTGTATTTGTTCCTATAGCCCATCCTATGATGATGATATTCCATTTAGAGCGTTGGTTACAAAATGCTACCGATGTACCTGTAAATCATAGCACGACTCATATAGACGAAGACATGGATAATTATATAGATACCACTTACACAATTATTTCCCAATGCAGTCTTCAACTTGCGAACAAATTCCAATAAACACCCACCACTAAAGGAAAGGAAATGGACTAACTAATCAAGAGTTGCCTTTCGATATCCATCAAGATTGTAGTGGTAAGAATCCTACCGATATAATCAATAAAAAAAAAGATATCACTAGAATTCTCCCACTTCTTTTTCGATGAGGAAGTTTTGGCAAACATCAAGAAGCAAACAAATTTAAATGCTCAGCACAAAAACTAGTGCCTGAACATGACAGGAAGCGAACTGCTCGTTTTTTTTTGGAAAGTTTTTGCTGTCTGGATATGTCAAATATCCAAATAAATGCTTATACTGGTCAACTGAAGCGGAAAGCATGAGGCTAAATAGATTTGAAGCAATTCTAAGACATTTATATTTGAATGATAACTGTCAAATCGACCACAATAAGTTGTATAAACTACAGCCCGTAATAGACTGAATTTTTTTTAAAGAGAAACTACTTTAGCGAGGGTAATAAGTCCGAAAAAATTAAAGGGAAATCAAAGTGAAACACTTTAATGAAGCATGTTCCAGTAAAGCTAGAGGGCAACAATTTTCAGGAAATGTAGCTGGGGTAAAATGAGGATCCTGGATTAAAATTGGACCCCGTCGTAAATTTATGGCTACTTTTTCGAAAAGTGCATCCATCCCGTGAAATGTCGAGTGCCTTATTAAAATTTAGAAGATACCTTCTCCTTAAGTCTTTTGAAAAGCAATGGTCTGAAATCTAATAAAAGAAAAGTTGCACCAGCACTAATTGATGATGTAAGATTTGATATAATAACTCATTTGCCAGAGTATTCAGAAAATGAAAAAAGATGTGCTTTTGCTGGAGTACTTAATCCGAAGTTTATATGTATTAAGTACCAAAAATGCTTACATCCGAAGAACTGTGTCCTCCAATACCATACCTCTTAGTTTTTCCCAGTTTACCTACTTGCTTATTATTATTCATAAGGATCTTTTAATTTTTTTTTGTGGTATCCTCCAGTCATAACGTTCGGTTAAGCGAACATACTGTATATTTTGTGTCAGTACATTTTTGAAAAAAATACGAAAGTATGTTTATTTAACCCTTACAGGATCATAATAAGGAAAAAAATAATAATTTTCAACTTTTATAACCTTATGCACTAATGTGCTTCGACAGGTTTATTTCATATTAGAAATTATTACTAACAGTAAAGTACTTAGGGGGGGGGCCAAGTTTCCTCAAGTTTTGGCATTGGCGCAGAAGCTTAAATTTAGGAGAATCAACCAACAAGCCTTCTCCGCACGCGGATTTCAGCGCTGGTTAAAAATCTGGTTGGAGGTTTAGGACAGTCAGCGGGAATTACACCTGTATATTGGTAATCGGGTTTGGGTTCGCTGAACAATTTATATAAGGAAATTTGCTGGCCATTATTGCTTGAATCAGGTTTCTGAGGTGAGGCTAGCAACCTACCTTGGGTAAAAAACCAAAAAGGCTCACAGAACAAAGAGAGTAGCCTCGGATAGGACGGATAAAACTTATGACGACCCGGCGAGATTAAGGAAAAGATGATTTTGGAAACGAGAACACCTACGAATAGCCACCTGGAATGTCACATCACTAATGAATAAAGACCAGAAAATAATAATAGAGCTATAGAACCATAATATAGATATATGTGCATTGTCAGAGACGAAAAAGAAGGGCAAGGGAAATTTACAATTGGCAGAGTATATACTGATTTACTGTGGAAGACCAAAAGATGACAGAGCGGCTTCAGGAGTGGGTCTGTTAGTGCACGAGAATTACCAGAAAAACATAATAGACATCTGCTATGTTAGTGACAGACTACTGCTTACTACGATTAAGTTTACGAAGACAACCAAGACACATACTATAAGTGTATATGCCCCGGATACCACTAAACCCCGAGAAGAGAAAGATACGTTCTACGATGAACTCCAGAACACTCTTGACAGGATACCGAAAGCAGAGGAAGTTATGGTTTTGGGGATCTTAATGCAAGGGTTGTCGACGAAATTCTCGAAGACATCAAAAGCCGATTCAATGAAGATGCTTAACTTCAGCTAAGAAGTCAAACTATCACATATGACGAATAGAAAATTGTAAGAAACAGAGTGAACACAGAAATTCAAGCAATCAAAAGAGGGTCCTGGGAGAAATATTCAATAGACATGGAGCATGATCTATACGAACGTCGAAGAAAGATATGGAGTATGTTACGAAACCGCAAAAAAAAAAACAATTAATGAATATGTACAAACCAAAGCCATAACCACAGAAATATGGGAGAGATGCTTTGAAACTCTATATAGTGACGCACACATAGGCGAGATAATAAGACTGGAACATGAAAATGATTACAACGAAGACAAAAGGGGATCAAAACCAGACAATAACAAAACAAAAAATTGAACTAGTAGTGACTAAGCTGAAATATCGGAAAGCACCAGGACTGGATAATATTCATAATGAACTGGTCAAATATGGGGGTGACGCATTAACGGACGAAATGCAAATTTGATTTAACAAAATATACAATATGACAAAGGTGCCAGAACAGTGGAAACAAAGCATCACAATCCCAATTTTCAAAAAAGGAGAAAAAATGGATTCACAAAATTATATAGGTATTAGTCTGTTAAGCGCAATATTCATTTTAAGACAAATAGTGGAAAAAGCCATTGAATATAACAAAATTGCCTCTATGTGCTTTATTGACCTAACGGAAGCCTTTGATAGGGTTAGATTTGCGATGTCCTGGAATTATTAATGGAGAGGAATTTGAATCCCAAAACAATTGATATCATTAAAAAAAATGAACGTCGAAAATAGCACCTTCATAAAAGCAAACAATATGTTTTCTAAAGATACTAGTCTCAACAGGAATCAGGCAAGGGGATAGTCTTAGCCCAATACTATTTAATGTCATAATGGATAAGATCATCATGGAAGCAAAATCTGCGGGGAAAGGATATAAACTGGGCAAGAAAGAATTTAAAATAATTTGCTACGCTGACGACGCGGTGATAATATCGGAAGATGAGGACAATCTGCAGGAACTACTTTATAGATTCGAAAGAGTTGCAAAGGAATTAAACATGGTGATCTCGGTCCAGAAAACGAAGTCTCTAACAATATCAAGAGAACCGAGAAGGTGTAAGTTAGCGATCTACAATAAAAGTGTAGAACAGATCATGTCTTTCAAATACCTAGGCGTTAATATCACAAGTAATAGAAACCTTAAAGAAGAAGTCCGAACACAAACAATAGCGGTAGCTAGGGTATCAGGATATCTCCGAGACATAATATGGAGAAACAAACATATGAGTATTGAAGGCAAAACGCGAACTTACAAGACGTGTGTAAGACCTATTATGACCTACGCCACAGAAACACGAGCAGAAACAACTGCTAAGAACAACCGAAATGAAGCTGCAGAGTGAGAAGCAGCGATATCAGAGCCCAATGTGTCATTCCAGACGTTGCAAGATGGTCCAGAATAAGAAGACGAGCATGGAGAGACCACGTCGGCAAAATGGCTGATAATCGGCTACGCAAAATTGCAAAAGAGGAAAAACCAACCAACCGTAGACCTCCAGGAAGACCACCTAAACGATGGTTCGAAAGCTGGACATCGGAGTCACAACTTAGGCTACAGCTTTAAAAAAACAAGACATTGTTTTAAAATAAGAAGAAGAAGAAGAAGAAGAGGTTTGCTTTGTATGTTTACATAACATTTTTCCATTTCAAATTTAAATTTCGGAAAGGGTGATAATTAATTAGTAGTTCACAATATTTTTCAGGTAATAACTTTCACTTCAAAGTAGCTTGATGCATTTTCCCATGTTCAAAAAAAAATAAATTTCGTATAAGATTGTATCTTTAATTTACATGGGGCTGCAAAATTAACAAAATTGGTACAAGTAAATTTATGATAAAAAAAACCCTAAATATCTTTTATGACAAAATTATTAATAGAACTTACAATACTAAAGACTGAGTACTAGAAGTCCTTATTATTGTATCCCCCAGCGACGTGTGATGCATGGAGGTAAGGGAATCACTGCTTCCCTACAATCATCAAACGAAAAAAAATTCTAGCTTCGTAATTAACTACTAGCCTAAATATAAAGATCCCGCCTGCATAAAATAATAAGCCTGGCCAATACCGCACCAACCTATATGCATAAGCAGCATTTCAAGTTAAATACATGCATTTCGAAAAGACAATGGCACATTACTCCATCTTTGTCATACGGAAAACAATGCATCCAGCATTTTCTTAATACATCTCTCTCCCGTCTGTCCGACCACTTCGAGTTTCGATAAGTAAGATCTCCAATTGCTTGTCGGTTTACATACGAAATTTACGAGGTGAAATGCTAAAGCCTATACTCGACGCGCCGAACAGATTCACCAATCGCGGAAACAATTTGTCTTATTTTATGATTGAATCGACCCAATGTTTTGTTTTTCATTTCGATTTTTCTTATCCATAATACAAAAAATAAAAATAGAGTGTGTTAATCAAAGTTCCTATGTTTGGAATCAATGGAATCATAAAATAAGAAGAATTATTGTATCCGTGTTTTCCGTGTTTGGTGAATCTGTTCGGCGCGTCGAGTATAGAAGTTAAGTTCCGAGCGCTTTTCCGCCGAATGAGTTGTGTTGATTAAATACGCGTTCAAGTGCGTGTAAACCAGGAGTTTATTTTTTGATTTGAATAGATAGACACCAGACAGTTTACACAAAATGACATCTTCATCGAATGATTTTTTGCGAAGTGATTTATCAGCTGTTAGGACTGTGTACTTGTTTAGTGTGCTTCATGTTGGACAAATAGTTCAGTTCTGAGAGTCTGTCGAAAAATCAAGCATAATAAATAAATATAAGCCAAAGCCTGAGATGAGAGGAGAATCCAATTATACTATAAATAGGCGAGTTTTTATAAATTGCTGCCTTTCTTTTAAGTTCCACCGCACGCCACTGGTATCCCCAAAACTTTTTTCGGAGCTTTACGCTTATAAACATTCTGTGGATTATTTTGCAGGACTAGTGCCCTCAGCCGTATCCTGATGAATTCCAACCTGATTCTTAGGCAATCTTGACCTTCGTACGTCAGGTTGAAGTTTTGTACCAGTTTGCATAATTTGTCTTAAATGTTGCTCTAATAGTCAAGAAAGTATACAAACATTTGTAGGGTGGCACAACTTGCCCCCCTCTTGTATCAGCAAGAAACGAACGAACAATGCAGGTATGACACCTGCATTTTACACTAGTTTCGAATTTTGTAATAATTTGCCTCACTAGTTTAAATTTCGCACCATCCCTTAAGGGGCTTATAACAAAATAGATAATAATGTAGCGATCAATTATGACAACTTTTCCTAAGTCCATTTAGAAACCTACCTATAGATGCGAACGGCAGCCAGTCATACAGTGGAGAGCTAGGTTCGTGGATCCTCGATACACTTTAATAAAGATATTGGGCACCACTTAGTCAACTGTGACTCAACTGAGAAAAATTCTATAATGTTATTAAATCCTGAAAAGTAATTTTTGGAGGAGCTTTTCCATAAGGCATAATATTTCCCCAAAATAAATACTTTATTCTGTCCCTACTAATGAGGAGATCCCTTGATATAAAACAACAATTATACAGTACAATTACAATCACATGTATAAACAATAAAGCAATAGAAAAGATGCTTTATCAACAATGGTGTCAGATACAAACTGTTAGGCAAATATTCTGCATACCCAGTAATAGGTCACTAGAATGATGTTAAATAGCGCACAGGGTTTAAAATTCATGAATTTTATTCTGCCACAATAATATAAAATAAACTATGTGTATAATCACTCAATCTGTAGATAATCTAAATTTGCAGACAGCCTTACAAATAAAAAGGTAAATGTTATGACTTATAACTTATGAAGTTAAATGTATTCTCCAAACTTATACCAGTGTTAGTATATATACGGTCCATGCAACTCCAAAGCACTTCAAACCATAACTTGACCTTTCCAAACTCGTTACACAACATCCAGCCTATGATAAGCAATAAGGGGATGACACGCAATCGGTGGTTTAAACCTAAAACACGCAAGTAACCCAAAAACACGCTGGAAAGGATATCGCAATTAGGCAAAGCGATATACGTGTGCCATAGCGGTACCCCTGGACAGGACCCTAAAACAATTGTTTGTCTTAGCAAAAAGTAAATATCTAACATTGAAATGATTGCTCCTAACCTAAATAGCTTTTCATCTCACCTATAGATCTATCTATAGGGTTCTATGGTCTCTTTCCATCCTGGTAAAGGCCAGTGGAACAAGGCATAATGTCCATTCGAGAGACATTTCTTCAAAACCAATAACAGTCAATTATAAAGATCGGCCATATGAGAGCAACAGCATCATAATTTCTTCACGTGGAGGTTGGATTCCAATAACTCAACAAAAACTTTTATAGGTAACCTCCATGGCTCTGGTTCGAGTCGAAATACATAAACGTAACAAAAATATCATAAAATAATGACCCTAATTATTTAAACCTGTCCATGAGGATTTACACCTCGAAAAGGCTTCACAAAGGACTTCGGCTTCTCGACTCCTCGCCGGTCTAACGAAAAAGAAAGAACCCGGAACGAATTTCAACACTTTGACCCGAAACATTGCTGCCAACTTAACTTAGTTGAAATAGAGAGTCTGAGCGCAGGCAGAACTATCCACGTCACAGCTCGGTTAATCGTACTTCTACTCTATACCATATTCGCCAAGCATCAAGTAAATACCCCTTTAAAGGAACCGTTACTTGGGAACGTCGATTCTTGAACCTGTCTAACCTAACTTTAAACAATCATATGGTGTGCCTGTCTTACCGTAAAACCTAGTTCTCATAGGTGAATGACCCTTTGACACTTAAAAAATGAAAACACGAAATCTCTTCGAAAGATGAATAAAACAAAAGGAAACAATACACCGAAACACAATAATTAGATAAACGAATTATAATAAACATTAGATGAGTTTTATGATCCCCAACTTGTTTGAGGTAGGTACTGCTTGCACTTGATTTAAAATAATAAATATACTCAAAGTTACATTTTGTCGAACAAATTTTTAAGTTTTTATTAACTTTTAGATCAAAGAAAAGCTTGTGAGCATTATCCCGAATAATAAAAAAGAGCTTAAGTATTAAATCAATGAAGTCAATAGCCTAGCAAATTGGATTGCACAACCAGAAGTTTTAAAAGAGGTTTCCGAACCTAGTCGAGCACCTTCAACTCTGCAAGGGATAAAAATCAGCCTTGATGTTATTACCATATCATAAGCATCTAGTACATCCTACTGACGCGTAAATATACATATATGGAAAGTGTATTCAATTACTTTCAAGACAAAACATGGTAATGTACGTTATACACTGTACCTATATTGGAATGATCCAAACTAAATTGTGTTTGTAAATGAAAATAAATATAAACTAGGCAAAGCAGTAGCATTTGTTCATGCCAAAATTTGAAAATGCTACACAATATAACCACGAAGTTATATCGAACTAATTTCCGAAAAGGACTTCTTTCCATTAAGGTAGGCTCCTACTATTACCGCCTTCATAATATTTAGCAGCCTTCTCGGCAGTAAACAAAGTCTATGAAGAGGCTTAATTTAGATTTTGTAAATAGGCATTTTAATTATTTGAAAGTTTAGAAAATGGATTAATAATCTTTACAACATTAAATGATTCTAAATAACAACTAAACACATTTTTCAATAGCAAGTTAATCTTAGAATTTTTAACGATAAAACATGTGGCAATTAATATAGGTAGTTATAAAGAACAAAATTAATTTAATATTAAATACAGATAGCAGACTGAACAGCACTGAGTATCGGTTTATATCCAATGATGCATATTAGATCAGAGTCGTTTCTGATATGTTTCAGCCTAGAAAAGTTGTTGACATTTTAGCCAATCCAGAACCCGGTTTATACAGTTTCCTTAGTTTCTTATCTTATACAAACCCAATTTTCTAAAGTGACTGAGCAAAAGCCGTTTCCACAAGATTTGCAAGCGACATTTGATAGTTTATTTACTTCGATTACTCTGATAAACGTTCCGATCCCGTTTTTATTTGCTTCTATCGGGTTTTCGGCAGTCATAAAAACATGAAAACAAATTCAATTCCCTAAAAAATGTATACGCAGCGTTTGTTTTGCTTTATATATATGGCCATGTGCCCTGATTTAATCCCGATAAAAAGAAAGAGGGTAAGAACGAAACAGTGGTGTACGAAGATCTTGCCAAGGATAGGGTGGACATATCTGCACATTCAACAATTTCTAATGGCTAGCTTTGTCCCGTTAGAAATAATGTCAATAATAAAATAATTACAGTAGCTGACATCGAAATATATGTAGCAAATTATTTAATAAATATCTACGCCTACAGAATATTAAAAATGGTGAGGGCCTGTGCATTTTAGAGTTGGTATGTCTATGTCATCACTATTTTGCCTCAGCATATGCTCTTCCAAGGTCAGTCTCGGGTCACTACACTAGTGTAATTTGATATTATCTACAGGCTTATACATATATTTTGTTTTAGTTTTTAATATTAAAAAAGGGGTTAGCCAACTTTTCTCTATTATTTGTAACGCCCTGTATGTCAAAATATGTGTTTTTATATAATCAATTGAAGGGTGCAGTGTAAAAACCCATCAACTCAGCTTTTCATCGAAAACTCGCTTACTTTTGGTGGAAAAACGAGCCAAATCAGTCATATATAAAGAACATTTGATACTCTGAAAGGCATTTCGGTGCAAAATTCAGACAACTCCTGGAGATGACTGTTTTTGCTCCCAGTAAATGTAAATACTGTGCAACTTGTCTGCGCGTGGCTGGCGATCTGATCGGCAGCATTTACTCTTGGTTAGTTATTAGCGTTCAGCCAGTAACTTTGTGTGAACAAACTGTTGTGCCGTGTAAATATTAATCATTGCATACTGTCAATAGTAAAATCGTTAAATAATGGCTAGTTCCTCAAGTAGGGAGGAAGATCCTTATACTGATTCTGGTAGGGAAGATGTGCCATCTGAACTTGATGCTACAGGTCCTAGCCGAAGGCGAGGAATTATACTTTTGTAAGCAAAAGAAAAACCACACTTAGTAACACAGTGACTGCTTCGAACTTGGGTGAACAAGATAAAACGGTGGACCATCTGGAATCTGGAAATGGTGAGAGGGTAGTCTTGAAATGCCACGGCACTTAGACCCCCGTGCGTCCTCCCTAGCTCCTCGGGCATAAATTTCTATTCAGATATGAAAGCGGATATAACCCTTAAAAGATTTCTCAATATATTACGATACCTACATCTAAATAATAATGAAACAATGCTAAATCGTGAAACCCGAGAATTCAACAAATTGATCTCTAAGCTAAATAAAAAAAATTTATATAAAGGCTTTTAACCCCAGCAGATTTATATTAGTTGATGAAAGCATGGTTGCCTTCAAGGGTAGTACTAGCCTAAACCAGTACGCACCTCAAAAGCCTATAAAGCGTGGAATTAAAATTTGGTCAATGGTTTGTGCTAATACCGATTATTTGATAAATTTTTCTGTTTATTAAGGCAAGAAATCCACCACAGAAGAGGGCTCATTAGGAAAAGTTTTAGAATTAGCCCCATCACTAATAGAAAAAGAATATATTGTATATACTTTGATAACTTTTTACAAGCTATCCTTTGCTTGAAAAACTTCTGGATCGCAATTTGTTTGTTTGTGGGACAGTGAAGAGCAACAGAAAGAACTTTCCTACCTCAGAAATACGCTCAGACAAGTCTCCGCAAACTGGGGAATACGATTCCGTTTCCAGCGGGGAGATAAGCCTAGGAAAATGGATGGAGCGAGGTAAAAAGAGTTTTATATAACCAGTTCGATTCATAAAATTTCGGAAAAATCAACTGTAAAGAGAACCAATAAAGATGGCCAAAAAATATATGTCGAATGTCCAAATTCCAAAGAGGACTGTAACAAACACATTGTAGCATTTTCAAATTTTGGCATGAACAAATGCTACCGCTTTGCTTGGTTTATAATAATTTTTATTCACAAACACAATTTAATTTGGATTATTCCAATATAGGTACAGTGTATGAAGTACATTACCTTGTTTGTCTTGAAAGTGATTGAATACACTTTCTATGTATATTTACGTGTCAGTAGGATGTACTAGCTACTTATGATATGATAATAGCATCAAGGCTGGTTTTTTTGCTTTTCTGAGCAGTAGGTACTCAACTAGGTTCGGAAACCTCTTTAAGAGTTCTGGTTGTGCAATCAAATTTGCTAGGGTGTTGACTTCATTGATTTAAGACTTGAGCTCTCTTTTTGTTACTCGGGATAATGCTCACAACCTTTTCTTTGATCTAAAAGTTAATAAAAACTTAAAAATTTATTCGATACAAATGAGTATGTTTATTATTTTTAATCAATTGTTAGCAGTACCTACCTCAAACGATTTGGAGATCATAAGAGTCGTATAATGTAGATTATAATTCGTTTATCTAATTGTGTTTCGGTGTATTGTTTCCTTTTGTCTTATTCATCTTTCGAAGAGATTTCGTGTGTTCATTTTTTAAGTGTCAAAGTGTCATTCACCTATGAGAACTAGGCTTTACGGTAAGACAGGCACACCATATGATTTTGACAGTTAGGTTAGACAGGTTCAAGAAACGACGTTCCCAAGTAACGGTTTCTTTTAAGGCCTATTTACTTGATGCTTGGCGAATATGGTTTAGAGCAGAAATTCGGTTAACCGAGCTGTGACGTGAATAGTTCTTCCTGCGCGTAGACTCGCTATTTCAACTAAGTTAAGTTGGCAGCAATGTTTCGAAGTCAAAGTATTGAGATTCGTTCCGGGTCTTTCTTTTTCTATTACGTTAGACCGGCGAGGAGTCGAAATGCCGGCCTTCTTTGTGAAGCCTTCTCGAGGTGTAAATCCTCATGGACTGGTTTAAATAATTAGGGCCGTTATTTTATGATAATTTTGTTACGTTTATGTTTTTCGACTTGAACCAGGGTCACGGATGTTACCTATAAAAGTTTTTGTTGAGTTATTGGAATCCTGCCTCCACGTGGTAAGTCACGAAATTTTCATGCATTCTTCGGTGGAATTAATTGTATTTTCCAATCTTTCTAGAAGAAATTATGATGCTGTTCCTCTCATATGGCCGATCTTTATAATTGACTGTTATTGGTCTTGAAGAAATGTATCTCGAATGGACAATATGCCTTGTTCCACTGGCCTTTTCCAGGATGGAAAGGGGCTATAAAACCCTATAGATAGATCTATATGTAAGATGAAAAGCTAGTTAGGTTATGAGTAATCATTTCAATGTTAGATATTTACTTTTTGCTAAAATAAACAATTGTTTTTAGGGTCCTCTCCACGGGTACCGCTCTGGCACACGTATATCACTTTGCTTAATTGCGATATCCTTTCCAGCGTGTTTTTGGGTTAGAACCACTACTTGCGTGTCTTAGGTTTAAACCACCATCATAGGCTGGATGTGGTGTAACGAGTTTGGAAAGGTCAAGTTATGATTTGAAGTGCTCTGGAGTTGCATGGACCGTATATATACTAACACTGGTGTAAATTTGGAGAATAAATTTAACTTACTACTTCATAAGTTGTAAGTCATACCATTTACCTTTTTATTTGCAAGGTTGTCCCGGCAAATTTAGATTATCTGCGCATTAAGTGATTATACACATATTTTATTTTGTATTATTGCGGCAGAATAAAATCCATGAATTTTAAACCCTGTGCGCTATTTACCATTATTCTAGTGACCTATTAATCGGTACGCAGGATATTTGCCTAATAGTTTGTATCTCACGATTGTCAATAATAGTCAATATTATGTAAGCTTCTTTACTATTGCTTTATTGTTTATACATGAGTGATTTTTAATTGTACTCTATAATTGTTGTTTTATATCAAGGGATCTCCTCATTAGTAGGGAAAGAATAAATTATTTATTTTGGGGAAAAAAAGCTCCTCCAAAAATTGCTTTTCAGGATTTAACAACATTATAGTTTTTTTTCAAGTTTAGTCAAAGTTAACTTGGTGGCACCCTATATCGTTATTGAAGTGTACCGAGGATCCACGAACCTAGCTCTCCACTGTAATACTGGCTGCCGTTCGCATCTATAGGTAGGTTTTCTAAAAGGGTTTAGGAAATGTTGCCATAACATGGGGGGGAGTGGACCTATTCGATCAACTCTTTTCTTGCTTTAATGCCTCTTGGAAGTCCCGGTGATGGTGTATAAAGTTGTTTTACTACCCTGTGAATGCTAGCATAATAAACGCCTATTTTTTATACAAGACTTCAATTATTCCCTTCAAGACGTACATCAAAGACGCAAATTTCACATAAACTTTAGAAGCATACTGGCGAATCAACTGATTGTAGAGTATTCTGGAAGAAGACCAAGAGGCAGTGCACGCTATGCAAAAAATTAACTAAAAAAGGTCGTGGGGTGATGTGTAACAATAGAAAACCCAGTTCAACTTTCCAAGGTAGGAGATCATATGCCATCTAAAAGTACTTCACGTCGATGTATTAGGTGCAGTACCGAAAGAAACCAAAGCTTTCGAATATAGAATGCACAAAATTCAAGGTAGCATTGTGCCTTGGTGGTTTTTGCCTATTTCACAACAAGTAAACTATATTTTTGTTTTTGTTGTCCATTTTAATTATAAGTCTTGCATTATTGTTGTATTTAAACTTGTTCGACTTCTTGGAAACATATTTTTATTTTAATAAATACTTTTTTTATAGATGCTAATGTTGATACTTTTTTATGTGGTCGATATTTTAACCAGTGTCCAAGAGATATTTTAAGGTTTCCTCATGGCCTCTGGTTTAAATATCGACCACCATAAAAACACAAAGAAGAGAAAAAATTAGCCTACCCGTTGGCTTACCATTTTCTTAGATCTTATCAAACTTCATTTCATTCCCGTCTTGTTTAAAATTAGGTTTGAGTATTCTACCCTATAAAAGGCTAACAGGCCTTCTTAAGTTCTACAGTCAATACAGTGATACTATTTACAGCACGTTTATGAGAGAACTTTAACATTCAATAAAGCGACAAGAAGAATCAAATCAATCAATCAAATCAAATCAAATCAAATCAAATCAAATCAAAATCGTCTTTATTAAACAGTTATAAAAAAAAATAAACAAAAAAAAAACAATATAACTCCAAGTGCAAAGACAAGAGCAGAATGGCGAAGTCTATGTGTATAGATGGCAAAGAGAGAAAAAAATACATGAAAAACATCCATTGAGACTACGTCAATATTCTAATTAAATATTTACTGAAAGGGCTACCAGGAACAACCAAACAAAACTTCAAATCTTTTATAAGCACCAACTTCACAATAACTCATTCTTTTCTATTAACAAATCAAATTAAACGCACCATAACTTTAACTATTGCTTTTCAAACAAAATTTTTTTAACAGAAACTTTAAATCTTTTTAAAAACAGAGTCTTGAAATCATTTGGCAACGAATTGTACTGTTTTATGGCATTGTAGGCCATACATACATCTTTGGTATAAAGCACTGCGATGATGCGGAATGGTGAATTCGAAACTTTGCCGAGTATTCACACTGTGAACTCTATTTCTAGGGATAAAACATCTTTTCGACAGTTCAGAGGTGTGAGGGTAGTTAAGAAGCTTATGAATGAAGTTGTTAAGATGTAAGATTCTTCTATTTTCCATATTCAACCAACTCAATTCCTTAATTCTATGAGATATGTTCTCGCTTTCGCAAATCAAAAATTAAACGGCAACAGGAGTTTTGTATTTTCTGAATCCGTTTTTTAGAAGTTGAGTCAAGAAATCCACCATAGATGAGATCACAGTAATTAAAATTGCAAAGTATTAAGGATTCACATAAATCTTTTCGAATTTTAGTATCTAGATAATATCTACTATAATACAACATTTTTAGTTTATAGAATGAAACTTGAATCAATCTGTTCGTGTTCTCCCTGAACTTAATTTTGTATCTAACACTAAACCTTTCTTCTATTCTAAATAACTCATTATTAACAATAACACTGGCCTGATTAAACTCTTCTTGTTTAAATTGAAAGTTTAATTGCATATCATCAGCAAAAGCTTGGGAATCACAATTGTTAACAGAATTCAGAATATCTGTAGTATATATGATAAATAAAAGCGGCCCCAATACAGAGCCTTGCGACACACCAGAAAATAATATGTCAAGAAAAGAAGACTGCGTTTGTTTATAAGCTGCACTTTGACTGCGTTTGTTAAGATAAGATTCTATCAAACGGTAAGCTTCACGCTCAAAACCTGTAAATTTAAGTTTTGCTAATAAAAGTTTATGTGTTTATGATTTATAGTGTCAACCGCTTTCGAGAAATCCAACAAAACCAGCACACTGACCAACCCTTTATCATAAGCTTCACAAATGTCATTTGCAATGTTAGCTAAGGCATCAACAGTTGAAAAGTTTAATCTAAAACCATTTTGACATTTAGGCAATAAATCATGAATTGTGAAGAACTCAAATATTTGTTTATATAATATTTTTTCCAATATCTTGGAGGCTACCGGAAGGATGATTATTATACGTAAGTCTGAAAAGGTTTCTGGGCCAGCCCTTTTAGGTAATCGAATTCCAATTGCCTTTTTCCAGACTCCAGGAAAATAGCTACGTTCGATGCATCAATTGATATTGTGAACCAATATGGTATCAATAAAGGGACTACAGTATTTAAACATTGAAAGGGATATATCATCAAAACCAGAAGATTCACTCTTCAGAGAGTGTAAAACGCCATGGACTTCATCACAATTATTACTCATTTTAAAATTAAATTTATTATTAAGAGGGTTAATATTTCTATACGAATCAATAAGATCATCACAATTATTATTGACATCTTGAAAAAACTGAGAAAAGTATTGATTTATTTTAAAGGGATCAGACAAATGTAATGGCAGTGAGTTTTTGCCAGGTGCGTTGGATATGTTTATATTTCTAAGTGCAGACCAAGTACTTTTCGGGTTTCTTTCTCTTGAGACGGCTTCCAGATATTCTTTTTTGTTAGATCTAAGTTTAGCTACTATCCGGTTACGCAAGTTTTGTATCTGATCCAATCTTCATCATTTTTGTTTTTTTTTTAAATCAGACAAAATTCTATCTCTTTGGACCATCATATTTTTAAGTTCCCTAGTTAACCATGATACCCTCGGCTTTGTAACTCTGATAGTTTTTTTGGGAGCATGACGATCGAAGGTGGATAATATGAATTGATATTATTTTTTTTGTCTATATCTCAAGAAATAACCTTTGTCAGGGCAGCTAAGACAAATCACGTAAAAAATTATCATGATGAAAATTTTGAAATTGCCTAACTGATATTAATTTTGGTGACATTTTAGTGAAATTATTTGCGATTTTACAAAAAACGATCCTGTGATCAGATATATGGTCCTGGACCATGATATGGTCCAAAGCCATTCAACATCGACGTCACCACCAAATTGTGCTGGCAATTGCCTCGCAGTAGTGCCATAAACTAGTAATGCAAGTTAACTTTTTATAACTACTGCTTGAATATAATTTAAATTTATTGATTTATTCAATTTGCTTAGTTATTTTCTTTTATAACTCAAAATATTTCCTATTCATTTACATTTAAAACGAGTAAAGTAGATAGATTAACATTACTAAATAAGAATAAAAACGCGTTCAATTTCTGGATATAAATTTTTATATATTTCAATTAATTCCATTTTTCATAGATTTTAAAATCTCGGTAACGTGTTGGAAATGGGCAAAATATAATCCCTAGTCCTCCTTATCAAAATATTAATTGAATTGGTATTCATTCAATAATGAAAATTGATATTCTATAAAATAAATACTCATAAAAACTAGAAATAAATTTAAATAATGGAAATGATAAAAATGAAATATAAATTGCCTCATTTATATGTTATGTAATTAAATATTAATTGGAAAGTAAAACGGGGATCTATATTATTCTCTAGTCTGAGATTTTGGTGCAGATTAAATTTGTTGACTTATTAGTGGACTAATTTTAACTTATGGCCTATTTTGCTTATCGGGACCATAAGGTCGCATAGTGATAGGAAATGCTACTCTAGGATTCCAAAATTATACGCGCTCTTTTAGCAACTTTTTTAATGCTATAACTAACCAGTAAGAAGATTTAACTTCAAAATCTAAATTTCTAATTTTGTATACAGGGTTGTCCATTAGAAAACAATATCGGAAAAAAATAAGCTTAGAGAAAATCAAAAAAATTGACGGTAACTCGAATATTAATAGTAGCTAACTCTCAAGAGAATCTAGGACAACTATTTCTACAGCAGCACTAACCCAAACTAAACTGCTGGTCATTTGCTTTCGAGCAAGGAAAATTTCGCCTAAATTTAAAAGTAAATATTTTCTTAACCAGATATGATATCGACCTACGGTTTTTAATGATTAATAGAGTTATATCTTAGGAGAAACTTTCCAATGTTGGATTTTTTAAAACTTTCAAGAAACTTTATATACAGAGGGTCAAGGAAGACGGTGATTTTGATCATATTTCAATAGCATGTAACTTTGACATAATTTTTTTAAATTTTGTCACTGTACGTCAATTGAATCGGTGGTCCAAAGCAAAGGAAGCAGTCTGTCAAATTTTTTATATCGGATATATTTTAAGAGATATTGATTCTTTGTAAAACCTTGACTTTTTCAACTTTTTGGTAGTTAGACCCCACTGTGCGTTGTAACATGCGAACTTTATACGTGATTTTCATTATACCTTACGGAAAGCTTGTGTATGTTTAGCAAAAAAATTGTACTTAAATGTTGTGATGTGCAGTGGCGATACTATGGTCTATGAGTATCTCACAATTTTTCCGATTATTTTGTATTGGAAAGTACTCGCCTCTAGATTAAGCAAGTTTTTTCTTTATCTTTTATTGTTTAATATTGCACTGTATCTACATGTATATTTTACAGTTTTTTTTTATTAAAATTTTTTAATTTCATTTTTGGAAAAATTTTATTTATTTATTTCTAATACAAAACAATTTCTAAAATTAAACTTGTTTTAAAAACCCTTAAAATTAAATATCACTAGTTTGATGTGTATGATTTTGCGAGCGACTACTTTTCAATACAAAACCATCGTGAAAAATTGTGAAATACTCATAAACATTAGACTTATAAGTGATTATAAGTACGCCACTGTACATCACAACATTTTAGTACAACTTTTTTACTGAACATAAACAAGCTTCTCGTAAGGTATAATAATCACTTACTAAGTTTGCACGATACAACGCACAGTGTGGTCTAACTACCAAAAAGTTGAAAATGCAAGGTTTTGCAAAAAAAATAGGTATCTTTTAAAATATGGCAGATATGAAAAATTTGACAGACCTCTGTCTTTTCTATGAACCAGTGATTCAATTGATTTACAGTGATAAATTTAAAAAAATATATTATGAAAGTTAGATGCTATTAAAATTGGAGCAAAAATCATCCTCTTCTTTGACACCCTATATATAAAAACATTTGACAGTTTAAGAAAATCCAACAAGGAAAATTTTTTCTTAAGGGACAAATCTATTAACCATTAAAAACCAGAAATCGATATCATGTCTGGTTAACGAAATATTTAATTTTAAATTTAGGCGAAATTTTCCTTGCTCGGAAGCAAATGGCCAGCAGTTTATTTCGGGTGTTATGCTCTCTGTGGTATTTTGTATCTTTATGCGATTATTCTTGTGCATATTCACCTCGGCTCTCTATAAAATGCTGCACGACCATTTGCACGTAATTTTATTTCTGTGGACAAAGTTCATCCTCCGCTAACCTTCTTGAACTCTTCTGCGTTTAGTAGTTTTTACCTCTTTCTTCAAATGATATTTTCGGACAACCAACTTTTGAAAAAGCACTTATGACTTGGACAGAGTGATTATCCGAAGAAGCAGTAATTATCACATTGGAGAGCCACTGCCCGTTTTGATTTTTGAATTTTGCTTCCTATCTTTGTGCTTTGCTCCATTTCTGAGTCAAACTTTTTGTAAAACTATCAATAATATAAGTATAATAGAAATTTTTCTTTATCATTTTATGAATCATTGCTTCCAGTAATATGTAAAAGGTAATCTAAGAACAATTTTTGACATTTCGTGTGCCTTGGACGTAAAATACCGTTCGATATTGAGATTTCAATTAAACCAGCTCTCTTTATAACTGCAGCTTTATCTATAATAAATTAAAATTGAGTTAAAATAAGCAAAAGGTGGCTTATTGGGAAGAAGAAAGATCATAAAATGTTATGGTATTAGTATTAAGAGGTCGTAATGTCTCATTTAAAAGTTCTGCTTGACCAAAATAGCACTAAGACATGTTTACATTTGAATTTACAACACTCAATAATAATTATTACTAGAAAATTACGCAAACTACAACCGACATGGATATACTAAAAAAATAGCTTAGATACCTGGACGGTATAAACAATTAATTATTTAAATCATTTACCACCATAAAGGAGGGAGTGGTAATTAACTTTATAATTAACCACTTTAATTAGAGGACTGCATCAAAATAGGGTGGTGGAGGTTTTATTCATAGGGTGAGAATTGAAATATGTATTGTAGGTATTACGTACTTTAATAATGCAATAATCAATTTGGTTTAAATATGATTAATATATACAATTATTTCTAACTACTTTCAAGCATTCATCCTTTCATACAAAAAACTAGTACATGAGGTTAACTATTACTAAAAGTCTAACAAAACTTAATTATTTGAATCTACAATGAACTTCTCTCTTTACTGAATTTAATCAAACTTTCTGTATTTCAAAATTTCAACTGACTGCCTTTCTGTTCACACTAAATACCTTGTTGCTTTTCTTCTTCTACTATTCTGTCAACTTTACTTTACTAGGGACATAAGACTTCGAACCTGTGCTTTGAACATTTGATTCGAATATCGAGGACAGGAATAGATATGTCTACTACAAATTTCCAACCGCCTTTTTACCTTCCTCTATCTTCAACAGGAGAGAAGCTAGGAGTTGTATTGTCTGGAGAAAATGCGTTAAAACGCCCAAAGAGTCCTTAATCCAGTGTTGAAAAAAGGTAACACAGAGTACAGCAGATATTTTCTAAATATCTCTTCAAACAAAGGAGGAAACTACTAAATATCTTGGCGTCAAAACAAGGTAGCGACAGAGGTTTTTGGCGCCAAACTCAAACAGAGCGGTGACTGGACCGTTGTTTCACAGGTGAGTGTTTGTAAGGCACTTTATTACTTCCTTCTTCGACTAAAACTTCAATTTTGAGAAAAATAACTAAACATCTTGACGTCAAACAGGGCAGCCACAGAGGCTGATGTTCGTGGCGCCAAATTCAAGCAGTGTGACGACTAAACGCCGATGCTTACACACACATTGACGGAGACAAGAATATATTATATCGAGAACGATTAATAACGATTTCCTTGACTCAGTGACAATTTGCTTTCCAGCGATTGTTGCATATAATGGAATTTATTCTACCCACAATACAGGCTCGGACTAAGGAGTAACTGAAAGATAATGAGCTCTCTCAAAAATTAGATATATTTTTGGATAATAATGCAGGGAAAAATGACATATCAGTAGATATTAAATTTTATTTTGAAGCTGTATCGCTGTCCAAGGCATATTAATGATATTAATCTTTTGAGGTGTACTTCGTACAATAGGATTGCATTAAGACAAGGACTTAACTCTACATTTAATTTGGCCGCTTTGCCCCCAACTGAAGGCTCTGCACAGCATCATGTGCAGGACATATTTTCAGGTAACTAATTTTAAAAATATAATGATTTTTTCCAAATATCTTGTGTCTTGTAGATTCAAGAATGGACTGGCAACGACTTGGACCCTCTGCAGTATGGGTGGAAAAAGGGTAAGCAAGGTAATATGATACCTGTACAATGCAAACAAGATGTAGCGCCCACTGACTTATTAAAATTGTTTTTTTTTGCAATTGCAAAGAGAGTCGTTGTTCCAAAAACTATTTCTGTAGAAAACTGGGAATAAAATGTTCTTCTAAGTGTAGCCAGTACACGCAGTTTTTGAATAGTGCGTGTCGCCATGATGCGAAAGTAAAAAATTAAATATATGTATAATAATCTTACGGACTTGCTTTTATCATTATTACACAGTCGTTTAAATCGATATAATTCATATTTTGCGAAAAAATTTTATAAAATTTAAAATGTACAAAACAGACTTTAAAAAATAGCTCTGCCTCTGTTACTATCCATTTCAGAGAAAAAATGTATAAAACTGTGTTTTAAGTTTTGGAAACGGAGATATTCGAAAAAAAAGACAAAAAAATCCAAAATTGCGGAGATTTTTTGTCAACATTCCTCCACTGAGACCGAAGGGATCTTTTTTTTTGGGGGGGGGGGTGTGGTTAGATAGGGGATTATTATCCAAATATTCCTGCTGAGATCGGTTTGTTACTAATTTGTTTCAGCAGGGTGTCCGGAAATAGCATTGCAAAATTACAGAGGGTGATTCTGCATGAGAATATATTAATAAATGTTCATATGCACGTGGGGCCGCAAACGTTTTTTAAGGGTGCTAGAACCCTTTGAAGATGCCGTCCAGAAAGCGCTTTTTATTTTATTACTTCGAAACTACTTTCATATCAGTTATGAATTTTGGTGCATGAACAGTCACTAATGAAAGCTATTTTTAACAGCTTGCAATTTTTAAATTTCTTGATCAAGGGCGTGCCGGCAGGGGGTGAGCTGTATTTATTTAGTTATATTTTTTAACTTTGTATTTTTCGACACCTTAATGGAATTTTACGATTCTCTATTATTTTTTACATGAAAAAAGTACTCTTGCTAAACGGTCAAAAAATTAACAGTTTCGGAGAAAAATTGTTTCGAACATGTTAGTGCTAAGTAAGCAGGTGCGTTTAAAAAAAATAAGGCAACCATTAAGAAATAAGATTATTATTATTAATTACAAAAATTACTGCGAACATTGGGTGGATGTTTAAAAGTAAAATAAAAACAAGAAATACAACAAAATTTTACATTTTTAGGTACATACCTAAAGTAAATAAACAAACAAACGCAAACGTTAGATTTTTCACACTATTGGATACAGTAAACAATTAGGCAAATTACAGCAAATGTTGAAAATGACTACCGGCTGTGCAGCCGGCTAAATGATTTCGCATCGATGATCGTACTCTTTCAAGTATTTGTTACGAATTTCTTGACACTGCTTCATTACTCGTCGTTCAAGATGTGCTGCATTTTCAATTGGCACCGAGTAAACTAAAGCTTTTAAATATCCCCAAAGAAAATAGTCTAAATGATTTAAGTCTGGGGAACGGGGCGGCCAAGCAATAGGCCCACCCCGTCCTATCCATTGTTCAACATATACTTGATTTAAACATTGCCGCACTTGGTTACTGAAATGGGGTGGAGCCCCATCCTGCATAAACCAATGTTGTAGTCTAAGTTCGCAGGGCACATCATCAAGTAAGTCAGGTAGATTATTTCGTAAAAAATCTAAATACGAAGCACCATGTAGATGTTGCGGCAAAGCATACCGTCCTATTATTCTGTTTCCTAAAATCCCCGCCCAAACATTAATAGAGAATCTATCTTGAAATTTAGCTTCAAAATAGGCGTGGGGATTTTCCACTACCCAGACATCGTTATTATGGAAGTTTATTATACCCTCACTTGTAAAACCTGCCTCACCGGTAAAAAAAAAACTTTTTCAAGAAAATGGACGTCTTGCCGGCATTTTATTTTCATCCATTCACAAAACTCCAATCTGGGTTGTAAATCCTGGGGTTTAAGCGCTTGAACACATTGTAAGTGGTATGGCGAAAGAAGCTGTTCTTTCAAAATTTCCCAAACATTGCTTTTAGGAATACTCTGTCTTAAAGCCAGTTTTCTGGTACTGATTCCTGGATCACCTGCAACCTGCTCTAAAACCCGTTCTTCTGCCTCTACACTACTGGTTGTACGAGTTCTTCCACAATCTGCTTTTCGTGGTGAAAAAGTTCCATTTTCTCTAAGCCGTTGATGTAAACTGCTGAATAATTGTTTATCGGGAAGTTGACGATTTGGAAATGCCTCTTGATATAGCCTGCGAGCTTTCCCGAGCGGAGCCATTCGCTTTGCCATACATGAAATGCATGTCTGCCGTCTCAGAGAATGAATATTCTGGCATTTTTGAAAACTAATAAATTAGTTTAGAACTAATTTTTTAAGATAAATTTTCAAACCAAACTGTCAACAGAAATTATAATATTGACATTTGTTAGATAAACTTGCCCTTCCAAAGCCTGCCACATTTTCCTCCATGCATAATTCAATTTAATAATAAAAATGTACCGATTTGTTCAGAACAATTTTTCTCCTTTTTCATGCAAAAAATAATAGAGAATCGTAAAATTCTATTAAGGTGTCAAAAAAATTGATGGTTGAAAAAAATATAACTAAATAAATACACCTCACCCCCTGCCCCTGATCAAGAAGTTTAAAAATTGCAAGCTGTTGAAAATAGCTTTCATTAGTGACTATTCATGCACTAAAATTCATAACTGATATGAAAGTAGTTCCGAAGTAATAAAATAAAAAGCGCTTACTGGAGGGCATCTTCAAAGGGTTCTAGCACCCTTAAAAAGCGTTTGCGGCCCCACGTGCATATGAACTTTTATTAATATTTTCTCATTTTTCATTTTCAATAAAGCTTTATTGTCATAAATTTACAATTCAATTATTGACAAAGCAAAGTCTTATGCTACGAACTCGAAGATATAGGCAAAAGCAACCTATCTGATAATTCTACAGTGAAGATACGTCTATACAATAAAAGTTACTTAACTATATTACATGATTTCAAAAGAATGTTAGTATATCTAACTATTAATAATTGGACAACAACTACAGACGTGTTAATACTAGATGAGTATAAAACAATTAAAAGAAAAAAAAAACTAAAATAATAATAAAATTTTGTATAAAACATATTTACATGTCAGATTGGATGGGGTTAAAAATGAACACATAAAATGAACAAACAAAATAAAAGGAACCGAAATATTCTAAAGTAACATTTGGTCTTGATAATGCTGAAAGTTCGCTTAAAACCGGCAATTCAAGTACTCGTCCACGGTATAGAAAGCGCACACAGCCAATAGATCACGACATTTAACTCTAAACCTTTTTAAATTAGGTTCAAGTTTTATGTCTTGTGGTAAATGATTATAAAATTTAATCCCACTGTATATAAAGGACCGATGGATCATGGCAAAGTGTGGTATTGGAAGTCTGATATTGTTACCCTGACGAGTCAGATGAATGTCCTGATTGGGAGAGAACCTCGACAAGTGCTTTTTTATCAAGCATACAGTTTCAAGAACATACAGACAAGGGAGCGTCAGTATACTGTTTTGTTTAAAAAGTGGTCTGCAACTGGTTCCTGGAGGGACCTGGCACAGAAAACGAAGTGCTCTCTTTTGCATAACGAAAACCTGCCGAAACAAACACTTTGTGCATGCTCCCCAAAACGGTAAGCCGTACCGAAAGTGTGACTCCACCAGCGCAAAGTATGTAGATCTGGCTATTTGTCTGCCCAGCTCCAAGGAAGTGATTCGCACGCAGTATGCGCCAGACGCAAGTTTCCTTGTAAGTTGCGAAATGTGGCAATCAAACTTTAAGTTTGAATCAATACTGAGACCTAGAAACTTAACGCTAGAGGTACTATCCACTATATGGTGTCCAATGGCAATCCCTTGAAGTGTAAGATTCTTAAACGTAACAATGTGGGTCTTGGAGATATTGAGACATAAACGATTAGCATTACACCATGTCATCACCTTCGAGAGGTCAGAATTAATTCGGGAGCTGAGCCTCCAAACATCACTGTCTCTCCACAGAATTGTGGTGTCATCTGCAAAAACAGTGAAAGAGCCCGTAATGTCGAGCCGCATCAGATCGTTGATGTATAGCAAAAATAGGATGGGTCCCAAAACTGACCCTTGGGGCACTCCACAAGTTATAGGTATCGCACTAGATACATCCTCCCCCACAGAAACAGACTGAGTACGAGCCGACAGGTATGATTTGATCCACTCCAGTGCCACCCCCCTAAAGCCGCAGACAGAAAGCTTCATGTATGTATTTCATGACTTACGCAGTCGAATGCTTTCGACAAGTCACAAAACACTGCCGCAGACGCCTCACCCCCGTTCAGACCAGCCAACAGTTCCTCCAGGAAAAAGAAAATTGCATCCGAAGTATTTTTTTTAGGTTGAAATCCAAACTGTTTAATGTTAACAGTGTCATTGGCCTCTAAGAAATTGACCATCCGTTTTTTAACAAGCTGTTCTATCACTTTAGAGATGGTAGACAAGAGTGAAACTGAACGAAAGTTAGAAGGATCACTAAAGTCGCCTCCCTTGTGAACGGGAATTATCCTTGCGGACTTTAAACAGTCTGGAAAATATCCTGATTCGAAAGAGGAATTAATAGATTTAGCAAAGGCCACGAATGCTTCATGAGGAAGTTCCTGGAGAATCCGCAAAGACAGCCCATCCTCACCCGAGGATGATTTGTTTTTGATGACGGATAGAATGCTCCTTATCTCCTGTGGGTCCGTTGGAGATAGAAAGAAAGAGTTCGACACACGCAAATTAGACAGATATGACAAAGGATCGACGGGCGTGTTAATATCTTTGGTAAGATTTGAGGCAACAGAGGAGTAGAACTCATTTAAATCATTTGGATGAAGTTTAGATTCATGATGTTTATGTCTGAAGCGACCAGCGAGCTCATTCACGATCCTCCAAGTTTCACGGTGTTTACTTCTTGCGTTATTCAATCTGGAGGAGTAAAATAATTGTTTTGACCTTTTTAAGACACTTTTGTAAATTTTGCGGTATGCACAATAAAGCTGCGTCAGGAATGGTTGAGAGGCAAAGTGCTTTCGAAGAGTATTAAGACACCGTAAGTTCTCTGCAGAGACACGTATACCATTTGTAATCCATCGTTTCTTAGTTTTAGGTTTGATAGTACGAAAAGGGAAAGACATATTAAACGCTTCACATATTTTTTTATAGAAAAGAGTAAGGGTGTTGCCATTTTGCTGCCAATCAATGGAGTTAGAAGTTTGCCTGAAAGAGTCAAAATTACGACGACTCATGATTCTCTTACGAACTGGTTTCTTTTTTAGTTTAGTTGATTCTATAGGAAGTTGCGCCATAACGGCATGGTGGTCTGAGAGCGCAGCATCGATGACTCTACAATTCACCTCCTCCTGTAAGTTTGAGCAGACATAGTCGATGGTCGTTGATGAATTAGCTGTTACACGGGTGGATTCGGCAACATGCATTAACAAGTTGTAGGAGCTTAGCACATTAGAAAGCACGCACGTAGCTCTACTGTCTACGTCCTCGAAATCAACGTTCAAATCGCCTGCTAAAATCAGTCGCGATCTGGTAGGGAATCTGGATAATAATAGTTCCAGTCTAACTAAAAAATTGTCTACACATGTATTCGGAGAGCGATACAAGCACACATTATGTAGGTTGTACTTTTGTGAAAATACAACAGAAAACTCAAATTCTCTCTCAACCAACAACCCATCCAGTTTATCCAGGGCCTTAAAATCTAGGGCGACCAATAAGTTTTCGTTAATGAGAGTAATTGTACCTCCATTTTTGTAATTTTTACGACAGAATTTTGAAATAACTTGATAGCCAGGTACAACAAAAGGCTCAGCATCATCAAGCCAGTGTTCAGTCAATAACACAATCTCTGGAAAATTTACTGTATCCAAGAAAACCTCAAGATTGTCAATTTTATTCCTAGCAGATTGAATGTTTAGTAGCACTAAAGTAATGCTCAAGTCATATTTCCTTAAACTAAAAAAGGACCATTGTCACGAATATTATCGGAAGTAATTGAACAAGTGCATCAAAATTACCGATAATTTTGCATGAAGCGTGTTGTCTAAAAACTGCATGAGTTCATTTTCATATTTTGGAGAAAGAGCCCGACACCGAAGGTGGAGGGCTCTTTTTCCAAAATATGAAAATGACCGAATGCAGTTTTTCTAAGAAAACACGCTCGAATGCAAAATTATCTGGTTATTTTGATGCACGAGTGTAATTCGGGGGAATATTTCCCGAATAAGGACATGGTTTTAAAAAATACATTTTTATTCTTTTTTTTTAATACAGAAACGTACATGCAACTGTAAACAAAGTAAAGGGACGCAAAAATATGATTTTTTTAATCCGAAACGAGGCATTTTTAATAATATATATTCATTTGACTTTGACGTTATATATAAATAGTCGCTGACATCGTAGGTTTACAATGGAATTACCATAGATACGTACGATGCAATTATCGCTGTGCTCTTTCGGTTTCTACGGTGCAATTATCGCTGTAATTTTCCGGTAATTGCACCCCTCTAATGGGATTTTTTATACATGAGGGAAATATTCAGGGAAAGAATTTATGGTTAAGTCAGCTCAGTCAACATTAGACAAATCAGTTAAGTCAACAGTATCATGCATTAAATTTATGCTCTCTGTATAATTAATGCAAGCCAATGAAAAATTATGCTTCATTCTACAACTAGACTTGACAAAGAACGACAAATTTTTACAGAGTGATTTCTTTGATAACCTATATCTACCATTTGCAATAGTATTATCTAAAATTCTAATGGATGTGCTCCTGCACTTAATCGTCTGGTCGCAGAATGACACATATCTAAAATATTCATAGCTGTTCGTTGTTGAATGTGTCAATGAGAAAATCACATTTGTGTACTTTCCGATCGAAAATAGTTTTTTTAAGTGACGATTACTGAAATTAATAATAGAAGTCAAATTTAAACAGATAATGACACTGTCGTTAGAGTTGAAGTTAGTAGTAGTTAGTAGCTCCGAAATACGATTTGCCATTTGTGGTATTGAAATCCCTGGTTGACATTCTCCATAAGTTGAATATTTCTTATTGTCCAAGTGGTTTAATAGCTCCAGAACCACACCTTGGGCACTTTTGTCTCCGAACACCAGTACGTTGATCTTCTCTGTACTGACGGGAACTGATATCGACGACGATTGAACCATGGACTGATTTAAGGGTAGCATGGTGTCTTGCCCTTGAGGAGAATCTGCAACAGACAGCTCATCATATAAAGAGCATGTGGCGTTACTGTCTTCAGAGTGCGATATTGGAAAAGCGCTTGAGAGCGTTGTTTTGAGGCTCTCCAACTCGTTTGACAAGAACTTATTTTCGTGATCGAGGGTCTCGATACTGGTGAGCATTTGAGCATTTAAAATTTTAAGTTCTGCCAGTGACTCCGACGTTATCTGCAGCATGCTTCTATTAGCCTCATATTTTCCCTCGATATTGCGTAACTCGGCTAAGCTTGCCTCAACCTCCTGTAAGTAGTTGGAGGTTTGAGAGGCAATATCTTGGGAGAAGTTACCTTGGAAGTATGTTTGTGTGTCTACCGAAGATTGGCTTTTCTGTGTGTTATGGTTGACTTTTTTTATGCTAAAATCAGCTAACTGCTTCTTTAGAAGGTTATTCTCATTGACTAACTCGCATTCCAACGATTGCACCTCCTCAAGAAAGGTTTGATTATCTTTCCTAAGTTTGTCTATGTGGTTGGTTTTGCTACTGAGTTCCTCTCTTAGCTCTCTCAAAGTCTCGCTAAAACCTGAGATTACATCTGGATCAGATGTATTCGAACGCTCCAAGCAGTCTACTGAGCACAAAATTAAATTGTCTTGAATAACTTTAACTCCCCTACGCCTTTGAAGACAACTTTTATGGTATATACCATAACATTGTACACATACACAATTGTTTTGAGCCTTAGTTTTGCAGCACTTGAAAGCTAATGCCATTTTTCGATATTCAGGCTTCCTTAAAATCAGACTCTTAACTCTCAAGTGTGACACGTAGACGTTGGTGCAACGGACCAGAAACAATATAATAACAAACCGCTAGTAAAAACCCAACAAACAAACATGAATGAAGATTAATGTTCCACAAAAAAGTTCAATTTTATTCGAATTCAATAAACGTAGATAAGAGAACCGAGCGAGTCACTTATATTTTTTTTTACCAACAGTAGAATTAAAGAAAAACTATTAGTGCTAAATAGCCATTCTCTATACTCTCGATTTTACTAGTCTCTACCTGACCAATCTTCTTCAAATTTGTAGAACAGATACACAAGACACCAATTAACAACTCGTACAAATTTAAGCTTTTATGGTTTACTTTATCACACAAAAAAATTGACTTTAAACAAGAGTACACAAAAATGTGCGCGACAATAACACTGCCGTGTCAATGAGATGCAGAATCACCTTCTGTAATTTGGCGATGCTATTTCCGAACACCCTGTATAAGTGTTCAGATTGGCATAATTTTTACTTAAAAAGTCGCCAATTCTGCATTTATAATCGTATCGATACAATTTTTTGGTATGTTATACTGGTAATTCCCTCCTTTAATGCACGAAAATTTTGGTTGGTCCAGATCGCTCGATTTTCCGGCAATAAAATATTATATGGTGGCGTGTCGTATCAAAACTCGAAATAGCGAAGTTTAAATTCAACGAGCTCACCCTGTATAAGAGCCATCATTATTTCTAAAGTGGTCTTCTTGCACGATTTTTTACGCAGATTCTCGTCAAATAATTAATTCAAAGCATTCATTTTTTTGACGTTCAAATCGATGTTCTTTATATTTTTCCTCAAAAATCCGTTTTTCCTACATTTCGAAACATGGAAACATTTAGAGAGTTTTTCTGCTCTAAATTTCCCATTGAACTGTTATCTCGGTTTTTTCGATCGACGTGACGTTTTCGTCGCTGGAACGACCCAAAATGAACACTTTTTGAAAAATATACATGCCAAAGAAATATTCGTCATTTTCCCATCCTTGCCAATTTGAATAGTGTTCGAAAGACTGTCAAAAGAACGTATACAAAATATTTCATCATAATTAATTATATAGTTTCGATACCTCGTGTGATGTTATAAGTCGGAAGCGAAGAATCGATACGCTAAAAGCAAATGACCATCGCCTGTCCCCAAATGACCAAGTCCCAAAAATTTCCACTCAGAGCCGTTTTAGAGAAAAAGATGACCAACCGAGCGTGAGGCATTATATGACTGACGGCTCAGTTTCATTTCTTATCCAGGTAAATGTATGGTGAGCGTACATAAAGAAGTTTTCAGTTTACTTTACTTTTGCTGATCTCTCTATGCGAGCAAAATATATGGTTGCGGTTGGGGAAACAATGTCATATTAAAAACAATATGTATAGAGTTAAAAAACAATACCGACGTTCCCTATACTTCTTATTTTCTTCAGTATTTATTATTTGATATTAGAAGAGCAATTCTCTACGAATCATGTCAACAAATACACTATACATCGCATTTAAGAGAAGAAACGCCAAACCGCAGGGTGCCACATCTGACACAAAACGTTTTATGAGCAAGCGGTTATTCCTATTGATGAAGATGTGTTCATCACGACAGAACATCGTTTCGAATATGGTAAAGTCATTTAACAAATGATCGGTCTTAGCCTAAAACATCTGAATTATTTTTCATAAATATTTTCTGAACATGAGCGGAATACAAATGAAAGACAGTACGGAACTTGACATAACGACCCAGTTGGTGGTATATTCTTTGTGCCGCAGAGTGTAATGATTAATATTGTACGTCTTTAATTACGTTAATTTTGATTATTAATTATCTTCAGGTGTCCTCAAAGATGCATTAGGTAGGTGTATTCCATGAGATATAATTAATTGGAAAACTCTGTTTTAATAGCCCCCAACAGGTTATTTATTTTAAAAAATTATCCGGATTCAGACACCTATGTATAGTGGTAAAAAATGAGGTATGGGTATAAGAATTCCTTTATGGTCAAGCTCTTCGAGGGGGGTATTTGTAATTAGAATTCACTACGCCACTACTTCAACCCTATGGTGAGATGGACATAACCCCTAAAATCTCAAGTGGAAAGATGAATCAAGTGACACTTCATTTGATTGCCCATTAAATTGTTATAGAAAGAGTTTGGAAAAATTGCATTCCGAAGCTCACAATTTGATTTGAACTTCAGTGTGCTTTTAAAATTTTCATATTCAAATTTGCATAACCTTGGAGTCAGAGTGTGACTATTAGAACATCTAAAGCAACTATCCAACTTTCAGGTAGTGGTGACATCAACCCTTACAACTTTAGCCACCTTTGGAATTGGTTGTAAGTCGGTTCGAGATATTTCTGTTGTTGTTGATCATCAAAGAATGCTATTAGCCCTTTGTATACTAGTGGTGCCTTATTGGGACCATATTCCAAACGCTGCTGTAGAGCAGCCGCTTTTTCCATGTGTTTGCTAATGCTTTATTTTTAAAGAAAAAACATTATGTCGAATAAGTGTCTTTTCTTATACTCTTGAGCATATATTCTAGTATAGCTTTTTGGTCAAAATATTGATGGTTTTTCATTATAAAACCTTTATTTTGTAGTAAAATGTGATGTGGTTCCATTTGAGACCACTATACTATACTAAATAGGGACGTTTCTTATTTTAAGGAAATAATTATTTGGATTTGGAAAACATGAATTCTGACATGGCATTTATTATGTTGGATGAGATACCGTCCGATACGATATACACAAGTATGACGCTATGTCAATCAGATTCACGAATACAATTCAGGCGATGCGTGCGATGTTAAAGTAAGAATCAACTAAGAAAAAGTCACCGCGTCATCGTCATCCGTAAAACGGGTGTTCTGTCTCACTTTAGATTATTTCTGTTCAATGCTTGCGGACTTTGTCAGGTATGACGCTCGTGGCTTTTTCTTAGTTGATTCTTACTTTACCAATGCACGCAACGTTGACTGAACGCGACTAATACTTTTGTGGTAAATGTGCCCCCGAGATTATCAGTCGTCGTTTTAACATCTTGCGTTACATTTATAAAATGGGGGAACCAAAGAGTATTCTGTTATTAGAAAATAGTGAACTGAAATTGAAAAGGTTGAGAGGTTTTGCCAAAAGAATGAAAAGACGATCCAATTTCGCAACCGATTTATTTTTGAAGAATTTCATCATTTATATTAACAGCTACGTGCAGATTCAAAAGCATTTCGCTAAAATATCCGAATGGCTCAAACTACATTTGATTTAATTATAAAAGCAATACATGGCCAGTGATATGATACCACAACCAACCTTTAAAAGCGCCTTTTGGGGAAAGAAAAGCTGCTACTCACCCTAAGGAACGTACCTACAAAAGTTTATTAGAGTCACTTGGAACTCTTGGAATTACTTGAGTTTAAGATAGTAAGCTGTAAATGCTACTTTGTTTGACCTTAAGAATAATAGAGATTAAAATAATGCTTTATTTTTCAAAAAATAGCTACAATATTGACATAGTAAGATATCGTGTAACAAAGGGGTCGCTAGGGAAACTGTTCTGTTGGGGGCTTTAACTATGGAAAGTAATTGTGTATTCCCACCGATGAGCAACTACCCGTCACTCCGGCGAAGAATGGGTTCGTAAAATAAGACAAAAGTAGTATTTAAAATCGGCTTAACAGCATAAAAATACTCCGGCTGTCGACTCTCTCAAAATAACAACAATATATCTGACTTGTCAAAAACTGACAGAACGCAACATTTTTCCGGTAAACAGCAGGTTTGCTTCTTTGCGGTGTTACCTTATTTATTCAATAATTAAACAATAAATTAAAATTATAGAGAATCTCTAACATCCTCCCACTTGAGGAATAGTTTAATACAGAAAACTATTTCTCATCTACAAGGAAAAAAGCAAACAAATACAATTTATCAAACACACTTAAAACTGTAAATATCTATCGGGCAATTTTACAACGCGCCCAGAACGAGTAACACCTGTTGCGCAATTTTCGAGATCGGATTCTATCTTCTTACGCGCACTACCCGCTTTAACAGTTTGTTCTTCAGGACAGTCATAAACAAGCTTGTCGCCAGGATCCGCAACATCGCCTGTCACAGTACTCCTGGAGTTGTCACCTTCGCTCTCAGAACTATTCAGGTCACCATCACATTCGAGTGGGTACAACCTTCGCACAGGCCGCAATAATTCTCCATGTTCAGTTTTAACCCGTACGAGCCGCGTCACCCCGTCTTTGCCCGGGAAAATTTCTACAACGCGTGCCATAGGCCAATCTACACGTTTTGAACTGTCATTTCCGACCAGCACAATTTGACCTAATTTAATTGACTTATGGGGTTTCCGTTGTTGAAATAGTTTTAATTGTCCAAGATACTCGGACCTAAAACGACTTCGCAGATCGGATCTGAGTTTCTGTTTATAACGAGTACACTTCAATAAAGACCTTTTATCAACTTCGTCACAGTCTGGTAAGTCAATGACATTTAGTTCTCGTAAGAACATAGCCGGTGTTAACGGTACTAAGTCTTTCGGATCGTTTGACACGTAAGTCAGAGGTCGCGCGTTAACCGTCGCCTCGCAATCACATAGTACCGTCATAAGTTCTTCGAAACCGAGACAAGCTTTTCCTAAGACTTTCCGCAACAATTGTTTCATGACGCCAATCAACCGTTCAAAGAAACCACCCCACCACGGCGCACTTGGGAGATCGAAGCGCCACACGATACGCTGAGTTGTCGTTTCACGAGTAATTTTCTTCCAGTCCAAGTTATTAAACGTATTGTCAGTACCTCGAAAATTAGTTCCATTATCACTATAAATTATTTTCGGTCGTCCGCGTCTCGCAACAAAACGACGAAAAGGTCGGCGTTGAAAGAGAGGATTTGTGGTGAGGAATTGGCTATTGCCCGCTATCAAGGACAATATGTCGCGGGTATTGCGCTGAAAATAAAGAGTTAAAGGTCACCCAGGCACCAAATCGTGCCTTGCAAAAAATTAGAGGTCGATAGAGACATGGTCAGCTCTAGATGCACAGCCCTGTATACTGCGCAGGTGGAGAAGCACACCCAAGCCTTTTCTCCACCTTTGAGAAATAGCGGACCGGCAAAATCAACTCCAGTGATTTGGAATGGCATTGAATCACAAACTCTATCTGACGGTAATGGAGGAGACACCACAGAAACTGGTTTGCCATTGTGCGTTCTGCACACTACACACTTATTCAAAAGTGCTCTTATTGAACGTCTACCTCCTAGTATCCAATATTTTTTACGAAGCAACGAAAGTAGAGCCTGAACGCCCATATGACATGACTTCCTGTGTAGATCCATTATCAAACTATCAACTATGTTATTTTTTGGTGGTAAAATAATTGGCAAACAGAAGTTTGTAGTGTCTTGTCGGTTACAAATTCTAGATTTCAATCTCAAAAGTCCATCTTCATCATAAAACGGATCCAAGCATTTTATTCTGTCATCAGTAGAATCAAAAGATTCCATTTGTATATGTTTTAAAATGAACTTTTCATCTCTATCCAGCTCTGCTACTGTTAAATCTCCGCTTTTCTTCTTAGCATTTCTACAGTTAAAACTAAATCGGTGTCCAGTCTATCATCCTGACCGAATTTGAAAATTTGCTAAAATGATTAAAATGCCACAAATCCTCTCTTTCAACGTTAATAAGTGTTCTAACAGCTAGTTTTCTTTTTTCTTCGATAACTTCCTCTTCATTGACCAAGAAATTCTCAGAGGGCCAATCTTTGATATTCCAACGCAGCCAAGCAGGACCTTCCCATCATTTTGACTCCAGAAGTTGTTTCGGGGAACAACCACGAGATGCAAAATCTGCGGGATTGCAGGAGCCTGGAATATGATGCCACTGGGCTGCAGAAGTCAACATTCTAATTTCAGATACTCTGTTGTGTACAAAAGTACCCCCCTTCTTGTTGCGTCGAATCCAAGATATGTCGTCGAATCACCCCAAAAATAACTGTTATAGCCTTCAGTCATATTTTTTACAGTTTGTGCAAATAGCCTAGCTCCAATAGTTCCAGCCAATAGCTCTAGACGTGGGATGGTTAATTTCCTTACGGGAGCCACTCTAGACTTTGCTGCCAGCAAATGTACCGATACTTCGCCTGCTCGCACAACCCTGCTGTAAACAAGTGCTGCATACGCGTCCTTTGAAGCACTCACAAAGGTGTGTAAGGTCACTTCTTCTATATTTCTTCCTTGAAGGTTTGCCCATCGGGGAATCTCAATTTTCAGAAGGTTTGGCAAACTTTCAGCCCAGATTCTAAATCGTTTCGATATATCCTCATCAAGTTCAGCATCCCAAGATATTTTTGCTTGCCACAGCTCCTGTAACCACAACTTCGGCAATAAGGTTACAGGGGAAGTGAAACCAATGGGGTCAAATACTTTTTGCGCAATAGAAAGGATCTTCCTTTTTGTCACAATCATATCACTTTCATCTAGTTTACATGATTTTGGGTTAATGGTTAAAACATCTCTGCTCGTATACCAAATCAAACCAAGGACAGATACGTTTTCTTCACTCTTAGCAGTGATATTTTTGGAAAACTCCCAGCCTCGTAGCTCAAACTGTGCTTTAGCCATCACGCAAACTGATTCCCTAATAAAAGTAATCAAATGTTCATAATCGGGTACGCTAGTGACACAGTTATCAACATAGAAACTCTTGGCTAGCTTTTCTATAGTTTCCTTAGAGTACTCAGATTCTGCAAGAGAGCAATATTTTAAACAATTGGACAAATGATATTCTATAGTCGGACCAAGTAGAAAAAAACAACAGTTCACACCAAAAACAACCCTATTATGTCGATAAACAATCTGATCACCTTGTTCACTTGTCCACAAAAATTTCAGAAATCGTCGGTCTTCAGTGCAAATGCCGATTTGCAAAATAGTATATTATTTTATATGGAGGAAAAGTGATACTTTTCATGGCGCGCTCGTGTTTAACTATGAGCAACTACCCGTGACTCCGGCGAAAAATGTGTTCGTAAAATAAGACAAAAGTAGTATTTAAAATCGGCTTAACAGCATAAAAACACTCCGGCTGTCGACTCTCTCAAAATAGCAACAATATGACTTGTCAAAAACTGACAGAACGCAACATTTTTCCGGTAAACAGCAGGTTTGCTTCTTTGCGGTGTTACCTTATTTATTCAATAATCAAACAAGAAATTAAAATTATAGAGAATCTCTAACGGTAATATATTCATCAATGTTCGCAAAAGGAGCAGCAAAACAGGTTAAGAAAGAGAAGAACTCGAGTGCAGAAAAGCAAACCTGGTATCATGTGATAGAAGCTTTGTTTTGGTTCGTAAAATTGGAACAATTCTCGAACTGCGCAGAACTGACTGCGCAATAAAATGCTTACGGAACCATTCCAGAACTGTTCGGCAACAGTTCTGAATGTTGTAAAACCAAAACACTATTATTCAACAAAATTTTACAGGAGCGGCTAAATATAGCGCAATTGTTAAAAATGGATTATTTTTAAGCATTATTAATTTTTGATTTTAAATAAAAATCGTTCATTAAAATTATTTTCTTTTTAATTCTCAACAGAATAAACCTGTGTCATGCTGAATTGTTGGCTAATACTTTGGGTAGTACAAGTATCTGCGCCTGTGATCAAAAATAAATTACTGTACAAAACAAAGAAACAAAACTATACATAATTACATAATAATAGTCAAAGAAAAATGAGGTTCAATAAATTTACTGCTCATATGCGCTTACTCACTTAGATTTATAAATATTCATCAATAGCATAAAAGTAAAAAGTTCAAACTTAATTTTTTCTCATCAGTCTTGTAATTCGCCTAAACTAAACACTATTTCTCCATAAATTTATAATTACAATAAAAAAATAACTAGTAAAGTTTTAGCAATTCTTTATCATAAACAGTTTATTGGAATGCATTTAAATCAGTTTTAATTTTTATCTGCAGAAAACGTACCTACAGTATGTCCACAGATATATACTGTTGGTTAAATTTTCTTTTATTTATGAATCTATGTACAAGATTCATTATTTTGCCCATAAATATCCAAATCTATATTTCAAATTTTATGTCTATTTATTGTTCTTAACAGATCCATTATCCGAGTAAAGCCCAATACCAGTTTAGCATCAAATATCACTCCCATATCCTTAATCCATGACACGTATTTAAACAATTTAATTATTTTGGTGGTAGAGCATAGCAACCACATTGTTGTCCGGCAGCATTTGTCAACTCATTTCCATCCTTGTTTCTATTAATAGGTTCATCATTTAAATTTTCTTGTGCGATCTGTAAATCCTCTCCTTTGTTCATGATCAGATTGTGCAACACAAGACAAGCACGAATAAAATGACATATTACTTTCATACTTCTTAATTTTAAATGGTATAAGGCCCTCAATATCTGTTTTAATAATCCAAATGCATGTTCAATACAAATCCTACATTTGCTTAGGATAATATTAAAAGCTTTTTCTGTATCACTTAAACTTCCGTTGTCAACATATGGTGTCAGTAAATTTCTCAAACATAGGTAAGCAGAATCGGCTAATATATATTTGTCACCACACTTTGTCACAAGGGTATTTATTAAATAAAGATAAATTCCTAATGCACGGACCCAGGAAAGCCAAGACAGATACCTCGAAATCTCTTCTTACTGTCACAGACTGCTTGAACCTGCAAAAAAAATACAAAATATAGTTGAATAAAAAACAGGTAGGTATTAGGTCTTTGAAAAGATGTTTTTATAATGCATCATATTATTTACATTGCGTAATAGCATGATCTTTCACAGCAAAGCTAAAAAATGGATTATTTTCTCACATGTGCTTATTTGAATATTTACCTGAATAGAATAAATTTTTTTCCGGTTAAGATAAGATTCGGAATCCTCGCTAGGGGCATCTATTTTTATATGGGTGCCATCCAAACATCCAAGATATTGCGGGGGGTGATCAATTTGACAAAAACATTGCTACTTTTTCAATAATAATATGCAGAGTACTAATGGCGATGTTGAAGCGATCTCCCACATCTCGTGCTGCATACCACAAAAAAATTAACAGAACTTTAAACCCTGGTAGTCTTTCATGACCCTTGTCAAATTTGGGGTGGAAGTCGGATTGTTCAAATTGTATGGCCAAGGCGCTGACAATTTCTTTTGGTACTCTAAAATGTTTTTAAATAGTGTTACAGTATTCTCTACAAATTCTTCATTTTTGGGATGGTGCTGAAGTATTTCAGGCAGGACAATATTTAAGAAATTTTCTTCGTCAGTTGACTGTGAGCTTGAACTTGAACTGGAACTATCATTTTTGCAAAAATCTAATTAATTGGTTTTTATTGGTTATAAAAACATATGCACAAATCATCGACAAATAAAAACATAACCTCTGAAAAACAAATATGATTCAAGGCTGTTCAAGCTGAAAATTCTTCATTCAGAGCAGGAACTAAACGAATCGTCCTAGAACTATCCATGAACTATCCCAATTCAGTTCTGAAAAAACCAAAACAGTTCTGACATAATTCTGTTCTAGTTCTGAAAAAACCAAAACGAAGAAATATAACTGCGCAAGTGCAGTAGGATTCCCAATTAGTTCTGAACGAAACCAAAACAAAGCTAGAGTTGATAACTCTTGATAATGACGTCTTGAAATGCATTTTTGACCGTCAGGTTTTTGGATAAGTTGCATCTGTCGGATATATGGAAGTAACTATCTGAAGAACATCATGTCGTCCTCAGAGCACTCCAAAATAGCCAGTTTCTTAGTTTCAATTTTAAGCAGTTGTTTTGCCACATTCGATTCATAGATTTGTGCATTTCCCCTCTTACAAAAGGTTGTTGTGGGTACAGAATCCGATATTGTTGCAGTACGACATATTTGACGGTTTAAAGGTGTTGCAAAAATGAAATTTTAGGAGAATATATCTGTTTCAGCAACTCGTGGAATAATTTGTGAAATTGATGACAGTGGAAAGTTAGGTGTATCGGTATTAAACGTTTCACCGTCTGCATCAGTTGCTGGAGGTTGCTCAATTCCTCTTCAGCCAGGTGTTCGCTGTTAGCTTCCAATGACTGTGCATCTACTCCAGGTATATTGCCTTCGATTTCTTTAAGTTTTAATATATCTAAACAGTACCAGTATTGCCATTTGCCAGGATATTTTGTGGCTGAATCCTATGAACCAACTGATTTAAACGCTTTTGTAATACGCCTATTTGTTTTGATGGCTCCGGTAAAGTGAGTATTTGGTGTCACTTCGCAAAGGTCGATTGATGTTAAACAATTGTCAATAGTAAGTTGCGACTAGTATTGAGAAGATTCTGGAATAGATGGACCAACTATTTTTTCAAAAAAGTGACGGTGGTATGTTCCTGAATTGTGCGATATATCGAATATACCTCTGACGATATATATGCTCGAAGCACTGAGGCATTAAGAATAAAATTTGATAACCAAACCGACTCCCTGTGGCTTTTATATGCGAAAGTGTAGTCGGCCCTTATGTAACATTAGTTCTTTATCTATAGCAAAAACTGTGCCTGGATCGATCAAGTTTTAACATTGTATTATAGCCATTAAAACAATCTGGTAAGCAATGCGTTACGTTTGGCAATATCTGGTGCTAAAGAACTAATGAACTTTGGAATAGTTTAAAAAATTATTACGGCTCATAACATATTTATAAAATACTAAGGCGGGGGGCAGTGCATAAATTATATGTAAGTACTCCAATAGTCCAAAAATTGTGGACACTTTACTAATACAGTAAGGAATTGCGCTATATTGCTGCAATACATTAATTTTATTATTTTCTGCTGCTTTATACGTTAGACCAAAAAGTTTCCTGACATTATGAGAGTTATTTATTGGTCCATTCGCAAAATTTGTCTTTAGTACGGGTGGTGGATAGGAGGGAGCCTGCAGTGCCATTAGACGCCTGGGAATAAGGAGGGCTGAGGGGTATAAATCATCCAATATGCTGCTCTGTGTGAGGATCGCCCAGTGTGTTCGCAAACGGGCTTTCGAGGCCTGGATGGAGGACGGCTCCGGTCATGAGAGAGATGAGGCTCATAATACATGGCTCCGCGAAGAGGCTTACCAGGGGGTTGATGGACCTATAGTTCGCCCAGCCGTTGTTGACCCTCGAAACGCATACAATTGCATGCGTTTAGAGGGTCAACAACCGCTGGGCGAACTATACAAAGGAAGAAGTGCAGGGCGCTGGTAGTATTCTACGCATAGGCTTAGACGGCACCTGACTCTGCTGAGAATTGCAGAAGATGGGGATTCAGGATGGTACATGAGATTCCATACCATCTTCTTACGGAATGGCTTGTCTTTGCGCGGGTAAGACTCAGAATCTTTGGCGTGACGCTGATCGAGCCATTATATCCTCAGATAGATAAACGACTCTCCCTCATGTTCTAAATAGCAGTACTAAGTTATCAAGATATTAAGATTCATGAACTCCTGATGACGCTAACATGGTTTGCGAAAGGCGCGTCCAGTGCAAACATCATGTTTCGGTGTTGTGGATAAGGCTCTGAAGTAATACTCCAAAATTTTATAAATAAAAGTTCCTAGTTTTACAATATTACGACAGTACTACACTCGGTGTAAATGCGATATTCAGTGGAAGCACGAAACCCCAACATTTGAATTTGGAAGGGTTCGAAAATGTTTTGATATTATGAGCAGATCTAAAAAGTAAAATATTCAAAACGAAGTTTTTAATTGGATGATTTCTGAAATTATACTCATTCCTGTATACTATACACTCGCGAAAAAGTATGTAACGTCGACAAGTTTTAGCGTTTTAATCAATATTGAAATTTGTTCACCATGTAGTTGTCATAATTATGCATCTAAAATTAAGCAGTAACTTGCTATAAACTAGAAATGAAAATGGAAAAATCTATATATTTATTGCTATACAGAACAATTTATAAATATGGTTCATGTTATCAGCCTTTGACAACATTTCTATGTCTATAATTTACATTTTTATTCTGTGATACAAGAAAACCTTGACGGTGACATTAATTTCGCAATAGTAAGGCATTTATGTATTGTATGTGGTATGTATGTTCACCATAACTTGGTTAAATTTATATAGGCGATAATCGAGTCCCACACGCTGTCAATGTCTGGTCATACATCGTCGTATATCGGTAGGAGGTCATACTGTTAGACTGGACGAATGCACGCATCACACTATGTGTTGATAATATTATCCAAAGTTAAAAAATAAAATGCGGTAGGATCCTTGTGAAACATCGTTGGATAATAATACTAGGGATAATTATTAGTACACTGCTTTTAGATGCTTCAAAATAATTTAATGATATATTTTTCTCTACATATGTTTCAGCTTAATGAGGCCTTTATCAAGACTAGTTGAATAATAAAATCTAAAATGTTATACCCTACTAAACCGCCTGACGGTATCTTGTTTTTATTGCACTGTCAATTATGCAGGTGTTGAAAGAGCAGGTCAGTTGGTCGTTCGTATTTAAAACGTCTGTTTTATGTGACTTTTGGATTTCTAGGTACTCCAAAAGGTTCAGCCTTTTGCTTTTTGTCTCGGTGAATACAAAAAGCTAAGAGTTGTGGTTGTCAAAGGTTATCAAATTGATAAAACTTTCTCGCCATTCAAGGAAGCATACAGCAAAATAATAAAAAACCAGTTTAATAAATGCTAGCTGATAGCGAAGGGCAAAATAATATATGTTTTAATATTGATAAAGCTCCTCAGGCACACTTAAATTTTAAGGTTTTTATTTCTGATAATCTCTTATATTAATAGTGCTGCTGTAAGGGCCTGCTCCTACCAGCGACGTCATCTCAGATTTAGATATAAGGCCTTCTAGTTCAGAGGGTGTTGATATGATATGTAACATGCTATGTGACAGCATGATCTCATAATATGAGCAAATTGTATGATTAAACATAAATAGATTAATTATGTATCAGAAAAGTAGAGGTAAAGCTTTAGGGCAGACAATGGATTACAAAATAAATTTTTAAGTTTAAGTTTTCAATTTGCTGATAATATTTTCACTTACAGCTATGCTCTTACTTCCGCTGTGCGGATGTGCCTTGCATAGTAATCAAGCGATGTAGTATGTATTTTAATGGGTTATGTATTAGTAGCTCCTCTAGTGCAGAGCATCCCATTATACCTTGAGCGGTTTGGACACCTATAACTGACAAAGATATCGACATACGGTTTGCGCGGTGTAATTTGTATTTCTAGTAACTTTTTTTCAGGTACTTGTCACCTGGAAGTATACCGGGAATGATCAAAAAGAAAAACAGAACAAGCTACTTATTTTCAATGAAATACCCCATATACATAATTATGTGCCAAGAAAAAACTAACAATTATTACCTTTCTGATGGTGCCGGGTTAGGCACTATTATTTCCACATCTGTAGAATATTTTAATGATTTAACATACCCATAGCACAAGGGAAATGAAACTTGATTATCAAATCTAGCCACCAGTCAACAATGTGATCTTGTTAAAAATATTTCAAGTTTCTAGCACTCTACATTTCTGTCAACGTCTCAATTGTCTCTAAATAAAAAATACCAGAAAAAAGATCTATATTGATCGAAAATAAACAAAAAATTGGATAAAACAATTTTATTTATGTTAATTTCGTATTATTGGAAATACATGCCCTTATCATTAATGTTTTTGGCCAATCTTCCTACAAAATTGTTGGATGAGTTAATTAAAAAATGTTGGGGTATGCTCTCTATGACTTTGCTGGTTGCTTGCTCTTAAGAGCGAAAAGGGTAAAATTGAGTTTGATTTTGTAATACATTGACGAAACATGGATTATCGGGCTTAACGAAGCTGACGGCAAATCTATTGTGAAAACAAGCTGCTATCTTAGCTATGTCTTTCTCTGCACGAGCCTCCTTTTTTAGCCCCGTTTCTCACGAGTCCGATATCGGATAGCTTTCATTTAATGTTACGTACCTCGCGATCGGATATCGGATACCGGATGATCTTATCCGGCATGTGTGAAAAGGCACTAAGTGCGTAGTATTATTTACACCAGTCTAACCTCACTTTTTAAGTTGCTAGATGGTACTTAAATTAAAACCCAGAATAATTCTTGTTTTATTTTCGTCTGCTAACCTTCAAAATCTTGCAATGGAACACATTAGCACAATAGGATAATGAATTTATGATTTACAGCACAAGTAGATCCGGCAGAACACACTTTTTTATGAAACGTCAGGAAGATAAATGCACACACAATACAGGTAGGGATATTGCTTTATGACAATTTGTCAAGTAGACGTTAGCAGTTTTCCGTGCATTTTAACGGTAAAAAATTTCTACGACAATGCGTTTTTACCCTCTTTCCCGTGCGCATTTCAGTTTTGAAAGTCTCCACATACGCACTAGTGCGGGAAAATATAAATGTCAATTTTAACATTAATTTCATTGATTTGTTGCACTTGCAACCGATGCCGTCTCCGTCGCCGTCGTCATCATCCTCATGCACTTTGCATTCTACGAGTGACACTTTGAGCAGCCAACTAACTACGCTGGACCGGCTATTCCAACTAATTTGCAGAATGCAACAAATTGTGTTTTTAACATTAGTATTCATGATAATTAGTAATAATTCACCTTGAAATTCGTTACTTTACCTTAGTTTAACTTAACTAAATTTAACTTACAAATTTTTGGGTTTTCTCTCCACTATCGTTTTGAATTGGCACTATTCTGAATGTCAACATCATTTGACAGGTTCAACTTTTACCTTGACCTTTTAATATGCTTTTTAAATTTGTATGCGGTCGTAGAAAAAATAATGTTTCAATCAAATGCCTAGTGTTGTTGCTTATTTGATTTTCTTCTGTATTTTGCTTATTCTAACCTCTGATTTTGCGTAATACACTCTACTAGAGTGTCGATCAACCAGCGCAACTCATTGATTAATGTTGCCAGTAAGTATTAGAATAATAAACTGTTTCAGTTGCTTTGTACAGCTGTTTAAATTGGACAAAAGCTTAGAATATTAATTAATTAATTTTGAAATAAGTTTTATCTTCAAATTCTTATAAGTAAATATTTTTTACCCCATAAAATAAATTATTTAAATCCTTTATGACATAAAAATCAATTTGCATGTTAAACAGTCATATTTGGAAGTAACTACAATCCAAGCTCAATAAAAACATCTATAATCCTAATATACAAATATTATTATTGGCTAGAATTAAATTAATGGCAATAATTATCATTTTGTCTAAAGCAGTAAGCTTATTTCGCCCAGTCTAATGTCAACGGGAGGTCAGGAGTCGCAGCAGAGTTACATGTTAAACGTAAGACGCCCTGCTATTATGATCCTGTGGTGTAGCAAAAACACATTTTTTATAGGTTGTCTACAGGAATCCGCATGGAATGCAATTAGATAAATGGTATTATGATGCACATAATTATATTTTAAGGAACTGTATGCGAAACGTTTACATTAATGTTCTAATTGATTTGAAAATAATTTATTTAAATGTTAATGAATTTAGGCTGGAATTATTAGTCGTTTGGCAACTTTACCAAGAATCGACACTGTATGCTTTAAACTCAAAATATTTTATTAAATTTCAACAAATAAAACCAGTAGATACAGGTGATTAAAAAAAGCATTTTGTTAAAAATAACATTATGAACAGAGAAAACTAAATATAGATCCCAAATAAGTCACATTTATAATTACTCAGGACGTAAAATAACACCCACGCTTAACATGTGAAGTCGATTAGAACTTGGTTTGTGAACTCATTTATCATTTATTTATCAGTTCAATATTACATACATGTTTCAATATTACATACAATTCTTTGCTACAAATATATACATGTTAAATACAAAACAACTTATTTCTTTTTTTACAATCATACAATGAAATTATAATTAATTAATATATTAAATAATGAAATAATGACATAATTTTTATGCAAATTATGCACAATGAGCCACAGGCGGGCTTGTGTGTTCATATTGGCCAATAATTTTCCTCTTACAAAAATCTAACTTATTTTAATCAGTCATATAACACCTTATAAAACAAAGACTACACTTCCACTTGCCACTTCTACAGAAGGATCCATCATTGCCTCGCAAAATCTGGCAATAGAATTCTGCAAACTGGGACGATCTACCTACATTTTCCTTGGCTCGACGTCTGCTTTGGCACTGACGACCCGTCAGTCTGCTGCGAAAAGATCACGAAAGTAATCTCCTCAGGAATGTAAGCATACATCCCAAATTCCATCAAGTTACCGTCAAAAGGAAAGCCCTGGTTCGACAGAAGATGCGAAAGAGCTGTAAGTAGAAAACAGCAAGCCTACAAGTACTGGCAGTAAAATCAGACCGCTGAAAATCGCAATTATTTTGTCGAAGCAAGAAACAAGCGTGTGATCGACGAAGCTAAGGACAACCACAATCAAAGGATCAGGAATAAACTTTTGCAATGCCCCAGTGGCTCCAGGAATTTCTGGTCGGTAGCAAAGGCAGTAGGTAATAACTTTACAAAAACGTCTAACCCACCTTTGACAGACGAACGTGGCATCCGACTACAGCCAAAGAAAAAGCAAACATGCTCGCCAAAATTTTCTCATCGCACTCTACCTTAGACGCCCCCCCCCAAGGCAAGGCTCTCCTCGTCATATCGAACATCAACACTACCATGGCAGTAGTCAAGTTTCATCACCGTGATATTCGCAACATGCTTAAAGAACTAGATACGGTAAAAAGGCATCAGGACCAGACGGAATACCTGCCATCGTGTTAAAGAACTCCGCCAACGAACTATCACCCGTTTTTTCCAGGCTTTTTTCTCTGTCTTACGGAAAAGGGATTTACGCATCTTCTTGGAAAGTCACTCGAGTGCAACCTGTTCCAAAAAAGGCAATAAAACCACGCCCTCAAACTATCGCCCAATCGCCATGCTTCGAATAATCTCCAAAGTCATGGAACGTGTAGTCAATTAGCAAGGTCTCAAGTGCCTCGAGAACAACGGAATAATCAGCGATAATCAATAAGGCTTTCGCAAAGAGAGATCGATAGGATATATATTGGCCTATGTCACTCATATATGGAGTAGGGCAATTGAGAACTACGGAGAGTATCGAGCGATTGCGTTATATATTTCGAAGGCATGCATGCAGTTGGCGTGCCAGTTTTCTTAAGAACCGATCTCTGTACGTTGCAGTTGATGGATACATCTCAGACACATTCACCATTAACGCGGGCGTGCCTCAGGGCGCAATACTTTCACCAACTCTGTACCTCATGTATATTAATGACCTGCTGGCCGAAACGAATAATCCTGTTTACAGTTTTGCAGATGAGAGTACCCTTGTCTCCCACTTTAGATCAGAAAAACCTTTACCAGCGACTAAGACTTATAACCGCAGACAGGAGCAGATTACAGCAATTAACCAAGTTCAAACTCGGGGAGACAGAAATTTGGTCCAGTTCAATGCAGCAAAGACCCAAGCAGCCACGTTTATCAAGAGGGCCAATACGGCGGGTCCTGACATCATTATGGCAGGATCGACCATTCCTTGCAACAAAAACTGTTGCAAGCAGTTGCTCTTGGTCTACAAATCGCAAATAAGTCCGCGCTTAGAATATTGCTCACACATCTGGGGTGCCGCACCAAAGCACACCCTAAAGCTGCTGGATTCCATTTAGATTAGAGCTCCTCTTGACGTTGGTTTAATTCTTCCAATACTTGTTTAAAATATTCTCGCTGCATATATGTCACCCTTCTTTTTCCCAACCCTTTGAGTTCTTATGGGCGTAGCGGGACCACTGGGGCAATAGCCCTGATGACATATCTAACTTTTTGTTGGTCAGAGTCAAAAGATCCATTTAAGTTATTTATGATTATATTTTTTTCTCTTCTGTTCCTATCTGAAACCTCAAAAATTATCTTTTCCATGTTCGTGGTGTTATCTTTTGTGCCTTTGAGGCCTTTTATATCCAATTGCAAATCCTTAACAGTATCTTGAAAATCTCTGACTACCGGAAATAACATATTGCAGTTGCTGCACCCTTTTCCTGATGTTGATAATCAAGAACTTCATTTACTACAATCCTCACACTTATAGGCAGTACCTCGTATTTCGGCAAATATCGCAATCTGCCGTTTATTAAATCCAATGCATTTTGCATGGACATACCTCGCACGCAAGCCACGCTCAAGACCGGGGCTTTTTGTGTTGGGTACAGATAGAGCAAACATGCGACATTTTTCCGAATCACCGAGATTTCTTCTTTGCTTTTCCTTTTCACCAAGATGGCTTAGTAACACAAACCTCACGCCCTATTACTACTCGAAAATTTGACTTTTTGAGCACTTTTTACTGCGTAAAATAACAATTTATCACGGAGCCGGAAATATGGGACATTAATAGTTCAATCGGAATCGACAATTCAAGATTTTAATACGCTTGATATATGTTTCTTCTGTTATTTAAGAAATGTTTTTTTTTACTTATTTAAACAAGTAAATAAAGCTTTCTACTATAGCCTCGCACACTTCTGGAACCAATGCGCTTATCGCTTGCTTAACAATTTTAAAAATGTATTGTAGACTGACACAAGTATCACTATAGGCCAAAACACGAATTATCACCGCAAGCCTTTCTTGAACAGAAATAGACCGTCTCCATGGAGTATCATTCTTTGATACTTTTGGTCCAATTATTATTTTTTTATAAACAATTTTCATTGGACGAAAAGAGTCCAAAAGGCTATCGACCGAGGTCTTTCAGCCATCTGGATTACATAATCCTATATACTTTTGCAATAAATACGATGAAACAGAGTAGGTATAACAATATTAGACAAAAAAGAAAGCATACTTATAATAAATATTACACAATACATTAATCTAACAAACTTAATTGAACGTAAAATACTTTAAATGTTGTTTAAAATTTGAAACACAGTTCTTTCCGGATATTGTCTTTTTCTTACACAATCTGGTGGAATGTTCAAAATAAATGGCTGTATTATGGTCATGTTGGTGGGTCTGTTTTTAAATTTGACTCTACGTTTCTGGAATCTCTGGATAATTGGTTCTATATTTGTTCTTTCATACAAATATTCATTGGGCGGGTTTTAGAGTAGATTGGCCGGTTGTCGAATCTTGATAGTTTGCGAAGACATGTACTTTCAGCTACTTCGATTGTTTTTATTGCAGGACTTCTACAGGAATTAAAGATCAATTGGCCTTACTCAACTATTGGTCGACACAGCATTTTATAAATATGGCTAGCAGTTCTCGTATTTATTTCATCATTCTTATAAGTTAATGAACTAAGGTGTTTGCTTCTTGCTATCACTTTCTTTTTCATTAATGTGAGATGAAGTTTAAAATTAAGTTTGTTATCTAAATTAATGCCCAAGTATTCAATATAGGGTTGTGGTTTTATTTGATGGCTTAGAATATCTATCGTTGGTGATGAGTTCTGAATTTTGTGATGAAAGAGAATGAACTGAGTCTTGACTGGATTTACTTTTAATTTCCATTTCTGAAACCAAACGGTGATATTGTTAAGTGCAATCTATAGAGTTCTTACTGCTTTTTTTGAATTTTTGTGGTGAGCTATAATCGAAGTATCGTCAGCAAACTACAGGCCTCTCTGGCAAAACTTGCTTTATCGAAGAAAAAATGTCATAACAAAAAATGTTTTAGGGTAACGGTGAAAGTGATGAGCCTTGTGGTGTTCGTTTCTCATAGGAAAAGGATCGTGAATATGCTCCGTTTATTTTTACAACATTCTGACGCTTTTCTAGATATTGCTTAATAATCATAATTGAATAAGTTGGACATTGAAGTTGGTTAAGTTTGAAGAGAATACCCTTGTGCCAGACAGCCTTTTTTATGCCCAAAAGGGCTGCTGCGCTACTAAGCCCCATTATATTTGCAGACTGGACATTAGAGGTTAAGGTTGTAAGAGGATGGGTTGTACAGTGGCCAAATGCAAACGCAAAATGATGCTTTGGTATCTTCTCTCCAATTTTCTTATTGATTCTATTACGAATAATCTTTTCAAATCTCTTACCAAGTACAGGCAGATGAGTGAGGGGTCTGTAGTTTTCTGGTCTTGAGTGGTCTAGCTGCGGCTTTGCTATAGTAATGTCAACTCCCTTCTTCCATGCATTCGGAAAAAGACTGTTGCTTAAACAAAAACTGTACATTCCTTTTATTATTTCACGAACTTCAGAGCTCAGCTGTCTAATAATATTTCTATTTATATTGTCATATCCGGGTGATATATTTTTACCAGAGAAAAGTACGTCATGGTATTCTTTATCTTCAATTTCTATGATATTTTCTTGTTGATTTTGAAAAAAATGTTCACATCAATCAAAAAAAATTTATTTCCTCAGTATCTTGTTCTTGTGGTGTCAACGTAATGTCCAATGTCCATAAAATTCCCAGGTGATTACTTCCCAGGTCTGGGGTAAGCTTGGTTTTTATATTTTTTGCAATATATTTTGTGCATAGCAGGATATCGGGAGTGCTACTTGGGTTGTTTGCCATAATAAAAGTAGGTGGTGGTGTTTAATTTAACAAAGGCGGAGTTTTGAGTCAAAAAGTCTATTCGTTGCTTTTTCCGGCATTGGGGTTAAAATCTCCTATTATAATTGAATATTCATACAGTGCTGCTTTTGTAAAGATCATCTCCTCTATGGCTGAAGTTGGATGTATATATACCAAAAAAACATGCAGCTTGCTTTTATGAAAGGGTATTGTAAAATGTAAGCAGCTATTTAAATCGTTGTTTATTGTCGGTCGATTAACATTCCCTAATTTGAGTGTTGCATTTGACTGAACCAATGAGCCTCCTCTAATATTTCTATTAACTATGTTACTTTTTTGTTGAATTATATCCCAGTTGGTAAGGGGTGTAGTAATGTGTCTTAGTTTGGTTTCCACACACAAATACAATCTACATTGTTGGTTTATGTAAAATAGTGTACTAGATGTTTTTAGATGCGTAACTGTTAATGTTGGCATAAATAAATGTTATTTTATTTATCCTGATAAATTTTCAGACCTTCAGTGGGTTCGGTTGGTGATTCCTTACTAAATGGTCCCTACATGTCAAACATTAAAATATAGGATCTATTTCCGTTGAACACTGGTGTTGAATCGATATTGTAAAGGTCAATAATTTTTTTTTATTTCATTGATTAATTCTTGCCGATCAGTTTTAATGTCTTCATTAAGGTTAGTGATGTATGTCTCTATTATATGGTCGTGAGAGGTCATTGGTTGGTGGACTGTACTCTTCTTGGTTTTATTTGGATCAATATCTGATGTGTTTTGTTGACTGTTTTAATTTTAGTGTTTGGGATTCCTTCGATAGGTTTAGTAGGTCTCCTTGGACATTTAGTTGACCATTCTTGATGATCATCAGAGTTACAAGCAGCGCATTTTCAGGTAAAGAAATAGTGCATGACATGTAATAGAGTTTGGACATTTTTCAGTAGTATGTATGTACTGTGCACATTTTGCGCAAGGGAGAGGAACAGGTTCTGTGGCCTTACTGGGAAATACAGGATCTACTCTGTATTTAAATAAGAAACTATTGTTAAGTAGTTTTTCAAAGGAATTCAAATGACCAGTAATGATTCGAATTAAAGTGGTCATTGCGCCTATTGTCTTTGATCTAATTCTTTTGCAGTATCTGTGCATTATATCTTCATTGGTAAGGTATGTGCTGATTTCTGCATCTGCAATATTCTTTTCGACTGATGCGATGACACATGAATATGTTGCTATAAATCATAGGTTTAAAGGTTGTTTCCGTTTCATTAAATGTTGAAATTACTTTTGAATCCACCATGGTAGTTAAAATATTCTTAATTTTATTTTTGTCGCAATCTGTTTTTAGGAGGAATCCCCTTGACGTTTTAATAATAATCGTTTTTTAACGATTATTGTTGTTGCCATATATCAGCCAATTCCAAGCGCGTCATTTCTTTTATTGTTGATAAATAGAAGAGATGTTGGTATTCCTTTTTTGTGATGGCTTGCATTTGGGCGGAGTAGTTTGTTTCTATGTTGTGATTGTTTGTGGAATTTTCAGGTGCAATAATTATGTCGTTTATTTGTTTTATACTTAATTTTTGCTAACCGTTTTCGTTTGCGACGTTCACCTTTTCCAGGTAAAAAATTGTCTTCCTCGTATGAACTCATTGTTCATTTCTTTATTGATAAAAAAAAACAAACTCTCGAACATAAGACCGAAAAAAAACTTTTATCAGAGCTAAGAATTTATGCGTGTTTACAGTGCAAAATCTCGAACTGAACTGGTCTAATTAAATCGAGCAAGTATTGAAAGTTTGTTGGCGATGTTTTGATAAAGTTTTTGTAGGGCCCATTTACTTTTTGAAATTTCAAATAGGACAATAAACTATTTCCACTCTTTATATTTCTCATAGTGTTTGCCACTAACGCATTGTCTTGTTAATAATATATGATAGTGCATAAAAATATATGCTGCGACAGCAATCTTCACTAAGTTATTGTTGGCCTCGACACTAGTTTAAAAAGAAACTACATGGAAAAAAGATGAAACGATAGAATGTTTTACTTGCAGGTAAAACGAGAATGTTTTGTCTGTCAATAATTTTTGGAACACCGAACTTTCATACGTAGCAAAGAAACGTTGCCCCACGATGTTGCGAAACGAAGTTTTGTTCTATGGCTGTACACGGCTTAGACATGAGATGCTGAATTCTTCCAAACTAACGACAGCAATTAATCAAGACCTGCAGAAAGTTTAAACTTGGGGTGACAGAAATATAGTCCAGTTCAATGCAGCAAAGACCCAAGCAGCCACGATTACCAAGAGGACCAATACGGCGGGCCCTAACATCATTTTGGCAGGATCGACCATTTCTTCATCCTCATCAATCGGACTACTGGGTGTCCCGGTCAACAGCAATATGTCCTGGCATAATCACGTTGCTAACATCGCAAAATCAGCCTCCCAGAAGCTTGGTGCGCCATTTCGCAACAAAAAACTGTATACACAGCAGCAGTTGCTCTTTCTCTCGCTCTTGCTCTACAAAGCGCAAATAGAACCATTAGTGATGCACGGTCCGGATATTACCATCAGAAGTTACGGTATTATTACGTAATATTCCGTAATATTACCATTCCCTTGAGTAACATTCCTTTGTTACCGTAATATTCCCTAAAACGTTCGGTAATTTTCCGGGTAATATTATCGATAATATTCGGTTTAATGTTACGTACTCGATTACGCAAAATTCAGCGCATTTTAAATATCATTATGGATTTTTTGCTTGTTGCGACACACTAAAACACGTGTAGCGACAGCGCGCTGGTCCACATGACAAGCAATGCGCAAGCTTTCTTTTAAGTTTCCTTTTTTGATTTTTTTTGTTATATACGCAAGTTGGTGCTACCTTTTTTATATTTTTTACTATTTGTTTTTTTAAATATTTTTTTAAGGTTGTTTACTATGAGATTTGGGTTCATTACACAGCAAAATATTTTGTTATTTTCTTTTTTAATAAACTTGTACAGGGTATAAATACATACAAGTATGCAATATATCTGCATGAACCGTCTGCAG
>MU182129.1:442880-474802 GCA_016904865.1 Pissodes strobi
CACAGCACTTTGTATAACCGAATTAGTAATTTTGTAGATGGTCACGGGATGGTCTAGAGCCAGACACGACGTGGTCATTACGTAATGGAGCTGGCAATTGCCTAGAAACAAAGCCATAAACAAGCAAGCAAGCTAGCAAGATATCGCACTACTTGTTTAATGCCAGTTTAACTCTAAAATGCAGTTAAACCATGTGCTAACCGCTAATAATACTATATTGTGATTCAATGCCAGGTATTTGTTAATGTAGCTTTATTATACATACATTATTTTAAATCCCTAATCATTTCTATAAATCTAAAATGCTTTAACAGAATCCTAATTTTCATGTGGTATATCATCAAACAATTTAACTGTATGAATTCTGCTTATGTAATCGACAGGCCAACCGCAGGATATTATGCTTTATTAAAAGGACAAATTAATTTTCAATAAATTGAACATTATCTCCGATAATACAATTTTGACATATATAATTAGAAGAGCTATTATTATATAACTATTATCACATAGTTTTCCGGTTTTGGTATTTCAACCCAAACGCTTCTGGTTTCAATTCATCTTCAATACTTATATTTGTAGCTCAAATAACTTTGTCGGATCAGCTTTCCATAAGATCCTATAATTTTTTTTTAAATTTACCTCGTGAATGCAGCAATGTGTCCATCAAGGCAATAATCATATTTTATGAAAATTATTAAAAGACATGTAGACCAGTGTCTAGCCCCCTCCTTTATTTATCTAATTTAATGATAGGAAGATATATATCGGTTTCACCGTTAACGCGGCTGGTTGATATCACGTCAACCTACTTACTCCATTATTATTAGTGTTGTAAAAACGTCCTTTACTTATGCCCAGTTTCTCTAAGTATGGATAACTTTATTCTTCAAATATTTCCTATGACAACGATTGTTAATACAATTGTAACCATAGTAATTATAGGCTTCATAACTTTATACAATAGATATCTGGTACTTCAGAAACCGGGCATTAATCGCATTTAATTAAGCACGCCACTGGATAAAAGTGCACGCCGGGTAGCATTTAAGCACAATGCACCGCGCCTCGGTCAATGGAATCATTTTCGCTGCTTTGATTGGTCTAGACCGAGCGCAGGTACGTTTTGCCACACTTGACTGAAACGCGGTGCAATATGCCATGTCCTCTTCAACGTGGGATCGATTCGGCAGAATTACCCATGTGTTCGCGGTACACTGGATCGCGTCCAACCGTCTCATAGGTCAGTGGTTAGATAGTCTGTTTGTGATGCGAAGGTTGCTTGTTCGATCCCCGTCAGTGCCAAGCTATATTTTAAATTCTTTTTTAGGTTATGTTTGTGAAAAGTTTTTTTTCTTGATTTTGGGTATGTCTTGGGTTAGTTTGGGTTAGTTTGGCGTAGTTTTTTGCTAATCTATTATTGTTTGCGCATAAAAACAATATGACATATTAGAAAAAACTATAAACTAACTTAATAACTCCTTTTCAGTCTCTCCAAGGAATCTCTTACAATATTTTGGTCCTGGTTAAGTCTATTAATTTCATTTATAATTTTTTGTGAAGATCCTCGAGACTTCTGTTCGGTCGTTGATAAACTACGTTTTTAAAAAGACCTCATAAAAATGTATCCATTGGCGTGATATCGGGGCTATTTGGTGGCCAATGAATTGTTCCGTTACGGCCAATACACTGATTGTAATGCTCATTTAAGTATGTTACCACTTCTCGAACTGAATGAGGAGGAGCACCATCCTGCTGCCAAATGATATTGTTGTAGACTTGTAATGGCAATCTTTCCAAGAAATCCTCGATATCGTTTTGAAGAAACTGCAGGTATCTTTGGCCTGTTAAAGAGCCACGATAAAATAGTGGTCCAATGATTTTCTAACATCCCACACCAAACATTAAGTGAGCTCCTATACCTTGAGACTTTATCATTTCATATCTATGAGGGTTAATTGCTGCCCAGTATCTTGTATTTTTCCGATTGTATACCCCGATGTTGTAAATGACGCTTCGTCGTCCATAGAATTTTATTGTATAAATTATAATCTTCGTCTTGCTCTCTCTCATCAGCATTGAAGCAACAAATCGAAATCGAAATTCTATTTGATGTTGTGTTAAGTATTGAACGGGAAGGATGCAATATGGTTTTAAACCACATTTTTTTAAAGTTCTGTGAACTGTTCCATGGCTTACTTTCCGGAGTCCTGGACCATACCTTACTTCTCGTATATACCGCTTGCGGAATAGAACTCTTGGGATTTATAGTAAAATATTGAACAATAGCTCGATTCCTTCTATTCTGTCTTTTCATCTTTCTTGGCTTATTTTTCAATGTCTTGCTTTCTTCAAATAGGGTCTTAATTCTGAGAATTGTATCTAGTGAAATGTGTCTCTGGAAACTCTCAAAAAAATGTTCTTTGTGTTTGTCGAGAATTCTCTCCACTTTTGTAATATACATTTATAATTATACACTTAGTCGTTCTTCTAAAGAATATTTCATTATTTGTAACTAATTCGTGAAAAATATAGTATAGAAATTTGAAAGTTGATTATTTCGTCTGACTGAAGGCCGCTTTAGAGCAGGTTAAAGGTTGAACAGGTGAAACGGGTATCCATCTATCAGGTATTAATCGTACGGTAGACAAGCATTTTCCGAATTTAAAACTGAAGAAAAAATGCGTTTTTAATTAAAAATCCATCATTTTAGATCAAAATTTATATGAGAAATCGGATAAGCACATTAAAAATATGGCATCCCATTTAAAAAAATATCAAAGTGACCCTTAGCACTTTTATTTGATGTTCAATTGTTTTTTGCTGAACATATCCGAATTCGCGGGAGAAAATTACATAAGATGGCTATTTCAGTTTTTTTTATAAAAGTACAGGGAAAGAAAAAAAATCGCCTTGTCTAGTCCTCGTTGGATAACCCTGTACCATGTACTAGCGCATGGCAAAGTGACACAATATGCACCTCGTTTTAGTCGTTTTTGCCAATTGCACCGTGTTTCAGTCTAGTGGTGTGGCAAAACGTACCTGCGCTCGGTCTAGACCAATCAAAGCAGCGAAAATGATTTCATTGACCGAGGCGCGGTGCATTGTGCTTAAATGCCGCCGGGTACGAATGCACAATGCGGCAGTTTAACGGTCTATGATTCCTAGAACCGTCGATATCCCAACCGACTTGGTCGGGTGAAAATTTCCAGCCGTAAGCGCGTCGCTAGAATTAAAATTCAATTTAGTTGCCGATCAGCTCCCGAGAAGGAAAGAAGTAAGAAACCACTTTAGGCCAGCGCCAAGTTGATCTTCAAGAATCCTACAGGGACGAGCAACTCATCCATTTAGCCCCTAGCCCCATATCTCTAAGGAATTTATGAGATTTTTCGGCATTTTTGGCCACTAGGGACAGCAAATTTTTCGACATCTCGAAAAAGATAGGGCTGTAGAAAGCTTACGGACGAGCGAAAAATGCCCCGAAGCGAAGGAAAAGGCATTGTAGGACCAGCACTTTCAACTGGTACCGAATCAGCCTTCTACCGAATTTATTGAGTTTTTCCGAGTTTTTGGAACTTCAGGACTTAGAAGAAATTTCGGAGAAAAAAGTTTTTGAAGATAGAAGTTTAGCACTTGAAGAGGCCTTGTCAAGCGGCCGAGTACCAACAATTCACCGAGACCTTCAACTGTAGTGCGCACCCTACAGCAACACCCCGCGAAAAAGGTTAGTTGCGAGCACCTTGAGTCAGCCTACTGGTTTGGGTTCCCCCTATTCACGTATGTGTGGTCCTCAATACTAGTCGTAGTTAAACATTGGGCAAGAGTAAAGCGCGTCGACGGCCAGTTCGGTTTCGAGAACTGGAGAGCCCCCTGACTCCCCCACACTTTAGCTACTCGGCCTACGGGTGAAAAGCGAAAAGGCATAGGAGTCGAAAAAAGAAAATAAGGCTTCACCTAAAAAATTCGGGCGCGTTCAAAGAGTGATAAGTTAGCCAAGTTCGTTCGAAAGATAGCGAAGTTATACTGTTGCGACTGGAGTTATCTCAAAAGAAGAATCAAAGGCTATTTATCACTAGCTCGTATACCATACAAAACCAGCACGGTCTCTGAACTGAGAGCCGTGTCCGGGGAGTAGTTTGGTCTAAATACACATATCACACATTAAATCCCCAAAAAGTCCCCCCTAACGCCCCTGATTTGCACAAAACCTCTGTCAGAAAACTGTCGAGCAGCATCTGACAAGTTGCCAGGGATTGGCATATAATACATAGATCACACCCCCCAAAAATCCCCAAGAAACAACGATTTTTTAAAAGTCCTCCTCGAGCAACTTCCGTACGACCCCTCTTAAGGTGATCGATACCAAAAACTCGCGAATAGCGTCCGACGCCCTCAAAAGACGATTTTTGTGCGATCCTTGTTAAAATTCGTACGGATCCGGCTGCTTAGAAACCTTAAGACTTCGAACGCGTTTTGAAAATCTCGCGTGCGGAGCGAGAAGGCCCAAAAAACTAAAGACATTAATACGTGTTAGATATTAATTAAAATATCTTAAGTTCTTAGTTAATAATTGTTCATTAGAGAAAGAATCAAATAAAACTTGTTTTACCAAAAATACTAGATTGAGAGTTAAACTCTCCTAGTACATGTATAAGGCTTATCCAGTGAATTGGGGCACATTTTAAGCTATCACTTGACATAGGGATTTATCAGAATTTTATTTCAACTATACAGGGTGTCCCAATTGTTCAAATTAGTCAACATTCGAATTACTGATTTTTGTGTAAGGCTTAGCCAAGATTAGGAGATAGGATTGGGTTAGGGTCGTAGATATTTTGTGTGACAACTACTGACGACTACCTTTTGACAATCCTCCCCCCTGCTAAGCCCTTCTGGCACTTTGTAAAGACTTGCTATAAGGATTCAAGTCAAAATTGAAATTTTGTACATTGACATACAAAAAGACGAATAACTCAAAAGTTAGTCAAAAATAAAATAAATTTAAAAGCATCCCCTGCCTGTAGACCCCCCTGGGAATCTTTCCCCAATACCGTTGTTCTTCAAAGCATTTGATTATTAACGTTTCGGCCTCCTAAGGGAGAAAGTAAGCCGAAGTTTTGTTTTAATTTAATTTAAACTTTTGAGTTAATTTTGTAGTCCCCATATACAGGGTGACTCTTAGAATCAAGTGGAACTCCTATACGCCTATAGGGTGTTCTAATTTTCTTGCCCAAGACAGATTTATTGCCCACTAACCTTGTGTTGTATTTAATTCAGCCTCCTGCTGACAGACGTTCTGTGGTGGCTGCTATCTGCAATTTCCCTTGGATAGCGGGGAAGGCTTTGGTGGGCCCACCATCGTTCCTCCGGACTGACAGTGAGATCAGTTTACGGGCTGAACGTTGTCTAAGAACTCTTTGAAATAGCAAATAGTCGACTCGATAACGACTTGGTATCCCGTGAAAAAACATAGACATAAATAATTGTAATATAAAAAAATGACTTTCCGAACCCCTCAGTCGACGGCAACCGCGCACCAAAAGCCCCCGAGTGTCGATGAGCTCTTGGTGCTAGAACTGAATAGAGATAGGTCAAAGGAACAGACAGCGTTAACCCAGAGTCCCCCGCTGACTTCTAGCGAGTATATTGGGGACCCTGAGGAATTTATATTAGACCCGGAAGCGGCCTTTGGGTATCACAGGGAATCTGTTTCCAAATTCACAACTAATAAATATAATGGGGAAGCTCAAATCGAGGTGGGGCTCCGCATAGAGGAGCTAGAGCGTCACTCGGCCGAGCCGAGTCTACGCGGCCCCCTACTGGATCACCCCGAGCCGCACGTGACACACAGTACGCCTTGGCCGCTCACTGGAGCGGTTCCGAAGGCCAATGCGCCGCCCCGGGCGACGCACGTGCGCGCGGACGTCATTAGGCACAATCAACTGATTAGTCAACGCATTGGAGTGATTAACAAATATATCACTATACTTGATACTGTACTGATATATCACGTTTTTGACGAAGGCTTGTAGGATATTGTGGTAAACCTTTACATTAAGGTGGATTTGTTATCTTCGTATTTTTGCGATGGGCTACTGCCGAAAAGTTGTCTATTGGCTAGTAATCGACTCCCGGAGTTGTCACTTAGAGGTTCCCTTAGGGACGTGAAATTAGCATTATATCTTTTTATATAAAAATAACAGTTCTTCGCTTGTATTTTATTAGTTTAATCATAAAATACAATCCGGAACTCACCACGAAGATGTGGCCGCTTTTAGAGTATCACCACCACCTCCCTCTGCCATCACCTCTCTCCCTTCACCAACACCTCTCTCAACCATCACTTCGTTCTTCCCCCTAACTTACCTCGGGAGCAAGTTTAACATATTGATCGTTTAACTGCTTGTGTATTACATGGACATTTAACAATTTTCATTTTATCCGGGTCTTTTCTCATTGCTAAAACAACTCGTTGCAAATATATCAGTTAGTAATAAACGTTTCGTCAGCTTGCAAGACTGCCAATCGATGAGTTGCACAAAGTCGGTCGCATTAAAATTAATTTCTGGAATAGTAAAACATATTATGTCTTTATTCTGCATTTGATGACGAATTTTCAGAAGACGACAATAACCTAACTGTCTTATTGGTTTTGGATTCACCTGCCGCCATCGAAATTAAAAGATTTTCTGGATGAGCATAATAACCATTCCTCTGAATGACTGGATTAATAATTTTCAGAACGTTTTCTTCAAAATTCCTGAACCATCTAATCAAATTTATTAAATGATGAAGACCTTCCTTACATGATGGCTTAAGCTTGATATGGAATCATAATCATAATTAAATATTGTTCGATGTCTAGGTCTGAGATCTGGGCTAAAGCCGCTGGAAGAGAATATATTTCGCAAAACACGAATCTACAAACATATCGAAAGACAGTTAATCAAAGGACAAATGATCGAAAGACAAATGATCGAATTTACAAATGATCGAATGGACAAATTATCGAATGGACATGTGATCGAATGAACAAATGATCTAATGAACAAATGATCGAATGGACAAATGATCGAAAGGCAAATGATCAAATGGACAAAAATTGTTCGATATGTGATCCAAATATGGATCGGTGCATGAACGCACCGAGATTGCGAATGCAAAACAACCGGACATTAACCCAATCAAATCAAAGCTAAACAAAGCTAAGCAAAATAAAATAAAATTATGGGTAAATATATTATACAAAATTATAAAAAATGTGCATAAAATATAGTTTCCGCCTATGTATTTTCTTTCAAATTTACTTTTTCAATGCATTAAAATTAATAATAATGTAAAAAACGCGAAATTTTTATAATGGGGTTGTATCAAATTAATCTCAAAATGTAAGTGCAATAAGGTAACCTTAACGTTGCAGTCAATGCTCCATGTCCGCAATGAAAACACAACGACAAGAGTGAGACTTTCGAAAATCTGCCCCCTGATAGTTTCGTCCTTTAGGGACTCATCAGAGGAACATGTGTGGGCTTTCACCCACGAGAACCTGACTATCTTTGAGGTTTTATACTGAGGACAAAAGCAGATATAGATGCGCACCTCAGCTCACTGATGCTTGATATTTAATGATTTAAAATCTTTTTTGTAAGACAACTAGAATTTGTAAATGCATTTGTGCGGGCAGCATAAGGCCGCCAAATCTACTTTGAATCACTGATTTGCCGATTTTTTGCATCTGTATTGTGTAATCTGCGGTAAGGGTGTTACCGTGTTACACTCATATAACCAAATTTCTTCTATAGGCAAATTGAAAATATATATTCATGAGATCAGCTGCTGACCGCTGTGAAAACTTGCAGGTGCGATAAATTAGAAAAATAGTTTTCCATTTTTACATCAAAATGAAAAAAGCTAATTATTTGTTGTCGTTGTTGTTGGAATATTGAACAAATAGACTGTTATAATCTAAAGTCTGTTCTAAAGTTGGATTTGAAATTGTTTTCTAATATAGAATATTATTCTCAGCAGATGGTGCTGGACGATAATCTGTTATCAAATTAAAAATTTAGAGATAAGAATATTACAATCGGATAAAATACTCTGATGTATGGACACCACTAAACTTCGTATCCGTCAGAACTTACCCAGAACTATAGCCAATACCTTCTTCCAGCACCGTCTGGAAACCACCTACACTAGCTCAGCACAGGTTGGACCGATGTTTATCTTTCTCCACTAAACAAGTTCTCAATAGTGTACGAGGATATGAAAATAAATCAAGATAGGTCAAAGTCGAAGTTGGGCGCCACTAAGTTTAGTTTTGTTGGCAAAGCTCAATCGTTGTTGTTACGGACACAGTTAAAAAAAAACTTGGAAATAAAAAGAAATTAAGTTCAAACTCTAGTATCGTATATGAAAATAATTACCTGTCGTATTCTACGTTACCTGTGCTCTGTTATCAGACCAGTTCTAGATTCTCTCATTCAAATAAAAGAACATCAGAATTGAGGCCAATACTTTTATTAAAAAAGTAAGCTCCTCTAGCCTTGTAAAAAATTCCAAATCAATCAAGCAAAATCAAGTGCTATGTTACGATTTTGATATTATCGCTAAACAAGAAAAGGAAAATAGATATGTTCCTCGGTTATAAAATGCACTAGAAATTATTCAAAAACCTAGTACCCGAAAGAGTAAACTAATGGAACTATGCCGGCGTAGCTACACTTCAAAAATGGTTGCCATCTAAACCCTAGTGTTTGAGATATATGAAAATAAATACTATGGTAATAATTCAAGCTGTTAAAAATACTAATTATGCTGTGACAGTTCGATTTTGCCAATTTTAAAATTTCATTTATATGCCGCATTTAGGGGGAAAATGATGATGTATTTTGCATGCCTCGGTTTATTAATTCTAAATTTATTAATTTGCTTTGCCAACAATTTGCTTGAAACTGCCATCGCATCGGTTTATTAATTCTAAATTTATTAATTCGATTTGCTTGTAAATGCCACTTTCCTAATATGAATTAACTATATTTTAAGCATAGGTTAGCTATATATTTGTATTAGATTTTATGATCCGTTGTGACTATTTATTTTAGTTGATAAACGATGTACATTATTATTAAAATAGCATGGCTTGTTTTATATTGCATTATCGGGAACCGCCAGCCGACCGTTTTATATTTTTAAAGAATTCTGTTAGCCTGCAAATACGTTGCATTTGACTTATTGAACCATACTTTAATTTCAGCTTGAATATTTTATTACCTTTTGAGAACCCTAGGTTGATGAATGCCTGGGCTGGCCACCAATTCCGGAGATCGTTTTTGGACCTCTGCTTTAAATATATTTCTCGTTCTGTACGGCAGACTAGTTTTTGTGAGGTTTATGCCAAATAATAGGGATGGGCTATCTATCGCGTGTTTGTCATTCTCGACTTAGATTTTTCAAAGGTTTATCATTCCTGTAAGAGCATTTCCTAGCATTTCTGGAAGAATGTAATTTTAGCTCACTATTCGTGGCTTCCGCCGTCATGTTACCATCATAATAAACGGGAACTCGGTCGTTTATTATCATAGAATTATTCCTTGTATCGAATCACTCGGCATGTTTCCGCCCATCACTACTTGTGACGCAGCATTTAATCTCGAAGGCAAATTGACGAAAACGTTGGAGAGGCCTTTCTCTAGTTTGCCCGTAAGGCGAACGTTTGCCATTGCAGTTAGAAACTACACATTTAGTATTGTGATATAATACAACCCTTTTGCTAGGGAATTTACTGTGTTGTTTCTGTTTGTGTTTTAACACGACCGATTTTTCGGGCTCTACATGCTGTATTAGGTAAGCATTTTCTCTGGATTTCTTTTTCAATTTGAGGTAATTATTGCTATCGTTTTGCCTAAATTAATGATTTGATTGCTTATCTGTGGTACCATTTGTTTTTGTGCAAATATCGCCATTTGCTTTTCTCACGTGTTATCTTATCTACTCCATTTTATCTGATCCGAATTTTTATTTTAATGCAACTTTAATTTTGATCATATGGGGAAGTTTATATATTCTTTTAGGGGTGATTCATACCTATCTTTTTATATTCAAGTTGTTTGAACCTTAATTTTCTCTTTTATTTGCTTTATTGCATTGCAAGTCCATGGTTTTTTTTTTGTCTTGGAAAATTTGTTTTATGAAGAAGACGTATTTATGCAAAAAGGGGGGGTCTATGATTTTTATTAAAGTAAGGGAGCTTCGTTTAATGCGTACTGTATTTTTTCAGGGTTTTTCTGGAGGGCCAGAACCTTTATTGGCCACAACTTTTTCTGGAGGGGCAGAACCTTTATTGGCCACAGCTTTTTCTGGAGGGCAAGCAGCTTCATTGAAAGGCCACAACTTCTTTCTGGAGGGCTAGAAGTTTTCTTCCCTGGAGGGCCAGAAGTCCATTCTTTCCGAAGAACTACAACGTTTTACGGAGGGCCAGAACCCTTATCGAAGGGCTACAACCTGTTGTTTCCCTCACTGGAGGCCATCGTGAGCCCACTCCTGGGTATCTATAAGTGCCGGCGCCTCCACCAGAGTTCGACGACGGGATCTTGGTATCGTACTATAAGCTTTGTGTCTCATTGTTTCTTATGTTTATCCAGTTAGTATAATCACTCTTCGTTTTCTTTTATTCATATAAATCAAACATTGAACGCAGAGTTCTGAGGTAGCTCATTGATTTTAATTAATTTAATTTACATTTATTCACTGGTTTATCGGACCAGTTAATCTGATTGCTTTGAATTGTTTTCTCATTTTAATAAAAGTTAAGCGTTGGCTGGATAATTTCATTATTTTCATTCATTAGTCGGGAGATATAACCGCTCTGAATTTTATCTCTTTATCATATGAATCAAGCGACCGCCATACTTCCAACAGTTTTATTCTAGTTCGGTTCTCTTGTTAACTTGTCGAGTCATTTGATTTAATTACAGTAGCCGTTCGTTGCTACATACTATTATTGCTACATCTAAAATCAGTGCAGCTATTAGCGCACGCATACCTAGTTGTAAGAAGCTTAGTCAACGTCAAGTGATCACTTTGATAAGTAGTATTTAGTGCATTTAGTGGTAAGGCATATAGAACCGAGTATTTCCAACTGAATTGGTCCCTGTACAATCTTCACATTGTACTCTGTTCATTTTATCAATTACTTTAACAGTCATTTGGCATTATTTTGTCTTTACTTAACCACATTTTAATTGAACCTTTTTCTCCAGATAGATTGTTGCTGTGTTTTCAAAAAAAAGAAAGAACTTAGCAAATATATTGTTCCTTAAATTTTTAGAGTGTGTTTTCTTGATAGGTTAAGTTAGTTGATTATAGTGCCACAATTTTTCTGGCTTTCTGGATAGTTTGAAATTAAGTATCTGTTGATTTTTTTTGAGCTGACCTAGTCACCCTGCACAACACCCGCAGAGCTTTTTCCGTTTAGCTGGCGAGAACGGGTGGCGCTCAAACGACCCCACGACAAGGGTCGGGCTTTGTAACGCGAATCTCTCCGGGGCTAGGTTCCTTGCTAATTAACAAAAAAAAATAATAAAAAAAATAAATAAAATCTTTACTTTCATTTTCAACTTCAATCAGAGAAACGTGTTGCAAATTTGGCGCCCAACGTGGGGCTGAATATTGATAATTATCTTGATTATCTTATCTTTACGGTGATACTAAAATTCTATCAAATCACTAGCGGCAAATTATAATTGTCACATCTGTGTTTATGGACGTCTCGAAAACCAGAGAAAGAATTTCCATGTCATTCATCGGACTTCTAAAAAACTGTCCCCAGACTGTCAACAGTATCAACCAACCTGCTAGAAAATGGTCCTTTATGTGACATCCGACATAATCTGCTGTCTTCCCCAAAAACACTAAGGAGTAGCTCAGTTTGTAAGGTTCAAAAAGTTCTATACTACCCCACGGGGATTCAAAACCTAGAACCCTAAAATGGAAATTAATCCATCAAAACAACATATGAAATATTAACATTAAACGAATGCCGAACTCGGCTCCAGAAACTAATTGGATTTTACATTCACAAACATCTTCAAACAACTTACCCATAACTGGGGTTCACCAAACCTTCCTGGATAGCTTAATGAACGTATGGGATAATCGCTATTATGGCCGTTGGCAGAATTCAACTTTCTACTGTAACAACCACCCTCGTCTCCCGAAAGTTTGAATCGGCATACAACCTATTTCATCTCAAAATGAAAATATACTTTCAGGGGGCTACTTCCTCTCTCCAGGAAAACTTTTTGGCCACTCAAGAAACAATTGACTACGTAAAATCAATAGCAACCTATTCTCCTGTTTTTCCCATCCTTGTAGATTAATAAACAAGAAATTCTGTAACCACGTCAAAATTGTCCGATTGTCATTAATCTAAATACCTTATGTAATAATTTACCTGCTGCTGTCATGAAACTAGTCAGGTTCGGCCTTATCGAGAAATAGTAGTTATAGATCCTATAATGACTTCTAAAAATAAAAAGAATTTCCACTCGTACCAAGACGTTATTCAAATCATCCGAAATTATCTTGATTTTCGCCCAGGTAACTCTTGTGGATCCCTCCCAAAACAAACCTCTTTGTAACTCAAACTTGAAAATCTGGAAGAACATACGAGTCATTGCTTCGAAGGTCATCTAATTTTCTGTTGACAGCAAATAGAGGAGTCGACCATCTGACAGTAAAGAATCATGGTGACTGACGGTCTAACGCAATTGCGAAAGACCATATTGAAAGTTCAGACTAAAATAAACCGAAAATTTCATCACAAATATTAGGTGAAGCGGGACAAACTTGAAAAGAAAGTCAAAAAAGTAAAGAAAGCCATCAGCTAGTGTCCTTTTCTACGACCATTTCAAATAATCAGAATTTGAATATATTAACTAAAAGTTCTGCCAATACCGCCGCGCCGCTTCCTCAGGAATTAATTTAAAAACATGTTAACGTTCTATTAACAGTTTTAATAACTAACTTTTGTCGTGTTTATAGTACTTAACAAATATCTGAATACCTATTATTTTATTTTCTCTGTTATTAATTTAAAATTGAAAACGGGTAATAAGTATAGGTAACAGTGCTTAAAATACTTGACTTTCTTACGCGGCACGGCGTAAAATAAAATATCTTGCCTTAGAAAAATGTCTAATAAAACTAGTCTCTTATTATATATAACGTTTTCTTCTAAGACCTACCAAGCCTATTCGAAAAAGGTTGCTTAGAATAATTAGTATAAAAAGCACATACTCCAGGGAAATAAGGTAAAAAAATAGGCCATCTGCGGAATGAGGCCGAACAAGCCGAATTTTTGCAGAGACCTTCGCTTTGATGTTCCACTGAAGCACAAAATCTCATATGCCTACCCTTGTGCGTCTTGAGATATCGAAGGTCAAAGGTCATGAAAATCGGTTTTTCGCGAAAATCTCGCTTCCAGTGCATCTGACGTCGTAAGAACTCATAACAAAACTTACGTAAAATAGTATTCTCTACAAAATTGTTCATATAAATTTTTTTCGTACGACCAACCTTTTTCGAGATATAGCATGATAAAGCGGGAGCGCGCATTCGTAATAGCACTATTACTGTATTATACGATCATCTGCAAAAATATTTTGAGTGTGAATTAAGTCCATATCCAACATCACTATTTGACAATGAGGGCATGCGAAAAACCGCAAAATCAAAATTGTATATTATCATGGAGCCTGTCAATATTGAACCCAATGAAGATAATGTAACCTACGTCATCGATGGTGGATTTTTGCTACATCGTGTCGTATAGAACAAAAACGATACTTTCTCCTACACTCTGGATAGATATTTTACATATTTGCAAAGGCATTTTGGCTCTAAAATAATTGTTATATTTGACGGATACTCAGACAACTATAGAAATATAAAAGCAATGGAGCAATTAAGATGAAGCACTGCACTGTCTACATCTTATGAAGTTCGCTTTGATGCAACAATGATTGTGCCAGTCACCCAAGAAAAGTTCTTATCAAACCGAATCAACAAAAAGAATTTTATTGAAATGCTTTTTGAACAACTACAAGCTGCCAACATCGCTACAAAACAAGCCAAGGATGATGCAGATGTTCTAATCATCGAAACCGCCGTCATCATTGGAGAAGACATTGATTTGCTTGTTCTCTTAATAGGACGAACCCAGTCACATCGCCGACAAATTTTCTTAAAGAAAATTGCCAAAGGGACTACATCAACACGAATTTATTCGTCTAAAAGTCTCGGCAAATATCGTCTTTACAAAGAACATATTTTGTTTTTGCATGCCCTCACTGGATGCGGCACTACATAGGCACTATTCAACAAAGGAAAACTTCAGGTTATAACAATGTTTGAGAAACATCCCGATTTGACTCACTCCGCTCAAATATTTCAAGCAGAAAATTGCCCGCCAGATACAGTATTTCAGAAAGGAAAGCGTTTTCTGTTAGCTATGTATGGTGTTCCAACAGATGAAGTGAACCTTGACAAATTTAGATACACCCAATTCATTAAGGCTACACGACTTAATAGACCTCTTTAATTGTCATCCCTTCCACTTACCAGTAAAGCAGCTCGACAGCATATTTATCGGGTCTACTACCAAGTACAGATTTGGCTAGGGAAAAATTTACAACCCGAAGAATGGGGTTGGGATTTAAAAAACGACATATTACAGCCGAAAACAACACTACTGCTACCTGCTCCAGTCGAACTATTAAATACAATATTCTGTAATTGTAAAAAGGGGTAGTGGTGCGCAGTGCGAATGTAGAAAAGTCGGGCTGCCATGCTCCAAAGTTTGTGGTCAGTGTCAGGGTCAGGCCTGCCTGAACCCGTCAACAGAGTTGCAAAACATCGAAGACTTCAATGACCCTGAGCCTGAAGAGGTTTTGCCAACAGACATAGAGCCAACAGATATAGAGGAAGCATCTGACGAAGATAATGTGTTGATAGAGGTGCTAGTGGAACCCCACGAAGACGAGGAGGGAGGTAAGGAAACATAAGGCGCGTAGCCCCAGGTGCAAAAAATGATAGATTAATGTTAAAAAACTTTTCCTAAGATCGAAACCTTGAATTAGACCTATTGGGGATATCATGTCAAAAAAAACGCGCCTTGCATTCTACTTCAAAAGTGGTGTGGAAAAGAATGTATTTTTTGTTATTAATTATTTATTATATATTTTTTTTTATAAATAAACAAATTTTGAACGGCTTTAATAATGGGAATTTAATTTTCCAGTCTAACAGATTAATGAAAGTGCTTTTACATTTATAGCTCTGCAGTATAATACAGTATTACCAATTACGAATGCGCGCTCCCGATTTATCATGCTATATCTCGAAAACGGTTCTTCGTACGAAAAAAATATATATGAACAATTTTGTAGAGAATACTATTTTAAGTAAGTTTTGTTATGGATTCTTATGACGTCAGATGCACTGGAAGCGAGATTTTCGCGAAAAAACGATTTTCATGACCTTTGACCTTCGATATCTCAAGACGCACAAGGGTAGACAAATGAGATTTTTTTTGTGCTTCATTAGAACATCAAAACGAAGGTCTCTGCAAAAATTCAGCTTGTTCGGCCTCATTCCGCAGAGGAAGTTTTATTTCTCTGGAGTAACAGTGAAGACGGGTAAACTACTAAACAATTAAAGATCTGAGTCCTTTCACAGGGCAGTACAAACATACTGCAAAACCCTGTTCATATTTTTTTCTTTTTTAGTTCAATTTGCAATTTCCTTTCAATCTTAAATGTCTACTAGATATTGGGCCAGTTCGGTTGTAAAACGGCAGTTTCTCAATCTGGAATTCTATAGAAAAGTGACACGTAGTAGTCGTACTACATAAATACGCATTGTTATCGGTCTATATTTATTATTATTGCAGAGAATGTACTTTTTCTCTGTGTTGATCTTTTCAAAGCTTTAGATAAGTAATGCATTATAGTGACTTTTTAACATGCAACGTAGGATATCTGCTCTGCAGCCTGTCGATACTTGGGATATGAATAATAAAACAACATGCGAACAAAGACACATTCTGAAACAGGTTATTTTTTCTAAGTTTCAGTATATAACCAATTCGAGATTAGAATCAGGGATAAATATATTTATAGATATCAATTATAAGCTGTTTTTATTACGGGTATATGATGCACTTCGCTGGAGGAATTATTCTACAAATAAACTGATAGATACCAGATAATACAGCTGAAGAGTATATTATATAAACAACTTTTGCGACAGTTTATATAGATCGCATATACCGGGTGAGCACGAGATTACTACCCAGTCCGTAATTTTCTTATATGAGAGGTTATGTTATCGGCGTGTTTTTGGTTTTTGCATTGTTCTGAAAATTGATAGAATCTGAGGAAAAACCTAAAACAAGTGCTTTATTTTGCTCTAAAGTGAAAGTATCATCTACGGTTGGAATTTTATCAAACAGAAACCAATTTATAAGATAATTTGAAAAATTGTCTACGTTAGTCATTAACCTACAAAATGGAATGTGATGTCTGTAAACAACCCAGAATAGCAGTCTTCAAGTGTGATATATGGGAATCACGAAGTTGTAAATCATGTGAACAGTTAATATTGTTGGCAGTAAAAGTGTTAGAACTGAATTCTCGTGTTATGAAATTTTACTGTACAAAGTGCAGAGAGCATTTCAACTATTGGTGCAATGATAGAATGAATTAATTAGCACTAAAGAAGAAGTGAATTCCACAAAGGATCATTTCATATAGTTTGGGATAACAGATAATAGAATTAAAAAGACAGCTAATATAAGAAAAAATAATAATGAAATTCTAGTAGTGAAGCCAAAGAGAGTTCAAGACACAAATTGAAGAAAAGATCGATCCAGGGAAAATCAAGGCTGGGATTTCAAGAATGAAGTTTCTTAAAGATGGGCTGTTGCAAAAAGTTGTGAGAGAAGAGAAGATTTAGTGAGTGTATCTGATAGTATTCAGAAGGAGTTTGGTGCAGATTATGAGGTAAAAATTCCAGAATAAAAGGATCCAAAGATTAAAATTATGAACGTTGAGCAATAAAGTGTTGAGCAATAAAAAGGATTTTATGGAGAAAATTATCTTACAGAATGCGATCACCACTACAGAGGCCGAGAGAAATATGTCTGTGATAACACACTTCAAAAGTAAACGAGGTAAAGAATGTGTGGTTCTGGAGGTGGACTCTAATACATATAGTCTAATACAAAAGAAAGAAAAACTGTCGATTGGGTGGAGATCTTACACATACTTCGATCATATAAATATTGTGCAGTGCTTCAAATGCTAAAAGTTTGGCTATATGGCAAAATAATGCAGATCAGAAAAGAATGTTTGCCCAAAGTGTACAGGGGATCATACAATGGATATGTGTCTGTCTCGGCAAGCTGTCTGTACCAATTGCAAGTATGCAACTGATGTGTTGGGGTACCGGTTGATTGTGATCATCTTGCATTTGACAAAAATTGTGAATCGTACACGAGAATTTATAGGGATCTAGAACAAAAAATTATTACCCAAGTATTTATCCATCACAGAAATAGCAATCAAAGGGCAAGTTAACGTACCTAAATATACAGAGTTTATTGGCACATAAGATGGAACTGAGCTTAATAATTAATAGTTGGACACCGTAGTAGTTTGTTTATCCGAGACATGTATAACATATCAAATATTTGATCATAAAATTCGTCTTGAGGGATATTACCTTATAAATACATTGTCACACAGCAGTAACACCGGTGGAACAATCATTTACATAAAAGAAGAAGTAAGGTCAAAAACATTCTTACTAACATCATATGTAAATAATGTGTCGATCACAGGTGTAGTTGTTTAGTGTGTATCATTCACCAGCAACCAGTAATGCTGATTTCTTATCATATATGGAAGACTTTTTTGAAGAATATGCATCTAAGGAGGGAACACATATGTATTGGTGGTTACAATATTGATATGTCAAAAATCACTTTATATTCTAAAAAGTTAAGGAAATTGATGTCACAAAATGGATTGTATCAGGGTGTAAATAGCTTCACAAGAGTGTCAAACCAGGCGTCAACAATGATAGATTTGTTAATCACAAATGACAAAAATTGTAAATCCCACGTACATATTACACCAAAAATTACAGACCATAGCATAATGACTGATGATATGACGGAAAATGGCAGTGATAAAGAGAGTATTATTAAGCAATATAGAGACTACAACAATTCTGATGAACTGAATTTTCAAATGGAGCTTATGGATACAGAATGGGACAGAAATTGTATAGAATACTAGCAGATAAATTGGTAGAATCCATCTCCACATTACAAATAAATATGCTTCTGTAAAACAAAAAAATATCAAAAAACAATGGACTGAAAAAAGATGGTGAACATTGGATATTGATTTAAACATGAAAATAAGGGACCAATTATATCGAAAAGCTATAATTAAGAACAATGATGATTTTAATGAATATAGGACTTAAAGAAATAAAGTAGTAGATTATATGATCAGACAACATAAAAGTATTTATTATACTTCAAAAATAGGTTTAAATAAGGATAAACTCAACAGAAATGTGGAAAACCATTAAAAAATTAGTAGGAGGAAAGGCAAAAACGAAAAGAATAGGAATATACTTTGAAGGAAATATTGAGAGAGAGGAGAGTGTATAGCAGAAAAATTTAATAACTATTTCATAAAAAGTATTGAAGCCATAACCATGAAGATAAGTTTAGTAACCAGGACATTATGGAGATAGTAGGAAGAATAGAACGCCCGGATTCAAGTATGGAAAAATTTAGATCAATCTTATTAATGGAATTAAAAACCATAGTTAAGAACCTAAAAAAGAAAAACAGTATTGTAGATGGAATAACAATATATATACTGCAAAAGGCATTTGAAGTTAGTGGTGACAGATTTTTACAGTTGATAATTAGCAGTTTGGAATATGGAGGATTTCCGAAATACTGGAGGACGTCTACAATCATCCCCATAGAAAAGAAAACATATACAAACAGAAGTGAAGACTTTCGACCTCTCAATATGGTTCCTGTTTATGAAAAGTTGCTAGAAATTATAGTCAATAAACAACTTATAGAATATTTTGAAATAAAGAATTTACTTAGTGACCATCAGGTAGGCTTCAGAGGAAATAATTCCTGTGAGAGTGCAATACAGTCCGTTTTAATGAATTGGAAAAGTGCTTTAAATGAAAAAAAGGTTATGGTGTGGTATTTCTAGATTTTCACAGAGCGTTTGAAATTATAGACAGATATATGCTCCTAGGAAAATTACAAAAATATGGTATTCAAGATGTTGTGCTCAAATGGTTTAAAAACTATTTATCAAATCGTACTCAGGAAACAAAATGTTTGAATAATACAAACAAACCTATTTGGTGTCCCCCAAGGCACAGTGTTAGGCCCCAATCTTTTCATTGTTTACATTAATGACGTTGTCCCAGATAACCCAAAAGAGATGCGTAAGCGGCTATTTAAATGCGTGCAACAAACTTCGCAGCGAATGACTCATGGTCGTAGACGGCTTGAGCAGGTTTTGGCTATCTACAGTTTAGTGCGGGCCCGTATGGAAAAAGCATTCTAACTCGCAATACAACCTAAAGCGGAATAGTACGGAGTCGTATTCAATCTTATATTTTAAATTAAATTATAAAATTAGTTTAAATGTGTTAGTGACATGCCTGGTTATACGTGCCTGTAATCCTGTTGTTCAAACAGAAGCACTGGCGATAAATCTTTTTTCAGGTGCTCTAAAGACCGAGAAAGGTATGTCTTGTCATTTTTACATATCAAAGCAAGTTATTTATATATTTTTATGTCATACCAGTACATTATTGTGTGTTTATACCTTAGATACAATTTATATAATGTATTACTTTATGTCCGTGCGGGCATAAAGTCCATTTTATGGCCCGTGCGGGCATAAAGTACACTTTATGGACTCAAATAATTGAATTGAATTCGTATTTTTTTAAATATTTACATATTGTGAATGCAATATCGAACTAGTATGACATAAAAGTTTGTATGTACCACGGGTATTATTAGATGTGTACGCCCTCGGGCGACTTATAAATCCTCTGGCCAGAGGCCGTCGGGTGTGTAACATTGTCGCCCTCAGGGCATAAACATCTACTTAATACCCTTGGTACATAAATAACTATTCTGCCCTGAAAATAGACAAAAACACACTAACAACTGCTCTTGAAAACTGGATATTTCAAACATTTTGTGAAAAGTATACTTTGCACACGCTTATTCGGGTATTTAGATTAAAGGGCTTCGTCTCCGATTTAGAGCTTCGCCCTTAGATGTCCCATTCCCAGATCTCTAAAAAAAGGGATCCAATTTTAGGGCTTCATCCCCACGCAGGAGCCCCGTTTTGCGTAACTGTAGAAAATGGGACTCTCACATCGGGGACCCCATTCAAAAGCTTCGCCCCCCTAGGGTCCCATTCTAAAATCTGAAAAAATGGTCCCCGTACCAGGGGCCACATTTCATACATATTACCCTCAAGGAGCCCCAATTAACGGCTTCACCCCAGGATGCTCTCTTTTCCGAATATGTAGAAAATGGGTCCCCCGAGGGAAGGCAAAGCTATAAGAGGAGACCGCCGGTGAATGGAGCCTTTTTCCAAAGATATGACAAGAATAACTCCAAAAATTAAGATTCCTAGAATGAGGGACGAAACCCTAAAAGGGCGCCCCGGGTAGGGCGTTGTCCCAGCCCTGGCATCTCAATACCTACTCATCAACTAGTTACACAAATTGCTGTAGAAGTGTTTGTATGGTCTTTGTCAACTATAAATTTAAAGACAAGATGCTTGATATATTATATTATAATAAATATTATATAATATCAATATTATTAGCAGTCGTAAGAAATAGTATATTGTGCAACAAGTGTTGAAAATAACACTTTTCACACAAGCGTTAAGTTTGATGGCACGAGCCGTAGGCTCGTGCCATCAAACACGGTTATTTTCACACACGGTTAATTTCAACACTTGTTGCACAATATACTAGTTTACCACACTCCCAGTGGGGCACCCTGTATGTACCAGTCGTAGAAAAAGTATAGTGTGGTGCTGAAAAGACTTTTCACATTGTTGCACAATATACCATAATGATACTCACATCCTACATAAATAAAATTGGTTATTGGTGCGGCCAGTCTTTAACTAATTGCCAGCCGCAGGTTTAAAACTACTTTGTGCGGGTAATTCAACTCCGCGGATAGACGCGTCATAAAACGAGATTCGATATTTCATGTGCTTTCGGATCTGTAGTTGGGTTATCTGGGACTTTGTCAGAAACATTAAGAAGTGTAAAATTAGGTTTTTGCCGACGACACCTTGCCGTATTTAGTAGGTCAAGATGTTGGAGCAGTTGTGCAGACCATGAATGAAGAGCAAGGGGTGTTTTATAAATGGCTGACACAAAATGGTTTAAATCTAAATACAGAAAAAACTAAATGTATGATAATTAAAAGCAAATTTAATGCTATACCAACTAAGCGCCACACAGGAATTCTCATAAATAAACAAAGGATCGAACAGGTTGAACAGTGCAAGTACTGGGTGATATAGTGGATGAGCATTTAACATATTCCAAGCATGCATAATATATAACTAATTAAATTGCAAAGAAAATAAATCCTACTACTGTCAAAAGTAACAATTTATAAGTCAATTATATTACCACATAGTAGTTGACTACTGTTCGTCTATACTGTTTTTGCTGAACACGACAGAGAAAAGTATACTTCAAAGAAAGCAGAATCAAGCCATGGGTGATATTATAGAATGTAATGGTTATACAAGTATTGAAACCAGATTGATTAAAAACAACAGGATTATTGCGCGTTAAACAAGTATTATTTCTCAATACAATGACTTTTATATATAAAATAAAACACAGTTTGCTTCCTGAATATTTATTGAGAAACACTGTACAGACGTACATAATTATCCAACCAGAGCCAGAGAGGACTTTTATGTTTCAACGGTTGTCACTAACTATGGTCAGAATGATGTTTTCCACAACGGACTTGTGCAGTACAATAATCTGCCTCATAGTTGGAAGAATTCAAATAATACAGTTCAGATTTTTAAGAGAAGATGTATTTTATACTGTAAAAGCAATATTGAATTATAGTCACATGTTGTTGTTGTGATTAATTGTGATTGTTGGCTGTATCATTCAAATTATTTATTAAATTTTTAGCAATATGCTATTATTCATTAATAAATAAAAAATTAAATAAAATAATACATCGATTTGACATTTCAAGAATTCGTATCGTTGCTTCAGATGTATATTTTGGCCGTGTGAACACCTTAACGTTATTTCCGGTTTAACCGGAAGCCGTGTCAACTTCGATATTTTAAATCGAATACCCTGTATAATTTTTGAAATTTAGATTCTACGGAAAAATTTAAGTATAAAACATGTATTACACCTTATACGTATCTTTGTCAGCTAATGACAATTCAAATTATCTCGAAATAAAAAAATGTTCAAACGAAAGAAAACAATGTCCAAGAATTTCGGTTTCCTTTTATTTATTTTTTTCACCAGCGCCATGAATTTTCGAAATCAAATTACCGAAGAAATGTATTATTATTTTTAGCTGATGATATTTTCTATCTGGATAATTTTATTTGGTCACTAATTACGATTACGGACGTATTTAGTATTTTTCAGGTTGTATAATATTGGCGAGTTTTGACCGAGCCAACGTTTAGGCCCCTTTATACAAACCGAGTAGATTCCCCATTTACTGAGTCTGAAACATTACCTCATATAATTAATACTATCTACTTATCTGTCTGTTCTGTGAGAACGGGCTCAGCTTTTTCCTCTATCTAGAGTGAGTAATCAGTTAGGCACTCCACCTGAGTTTCTGGAGATAATAATATCGGATTATGGGGTAAAATAATACACAGTGGATTTGACTTTTCAAATAAAATTGTTTATTCCTTGTTAGAAAACGCACTCGGAAGGTTTCAATTCAACTACATTTTTCTCAAACTCTATACGTAACATAAACACATAAAAAAGAAAATATTCAGGTCCCTCTGCCAAAAATTTTATACAGCAGTTTCGTTTATAAGTTGTTTATAAGGATTGCCTTCGTGCTCTAAAACTAAACATAAACACCTTGAGTTGCCATTAGCAAAGAAAATAATATTTGGATTAATTTTTGTAATTATTCCAACAAATAATGGCTACGCAAATCAGATAATTTTTAACGTATATGCCACTAAGGCATTTCGGTATTAGGACAGGCTACAGCTGTGAGACTGCACTTGCTAGTGGTGTGAACGATATTATGAGAGCCTATCATAAAAATAATGTTACCGTGTTAATTCTTTTAGATTTCAGCAAGGCGTTTGATATGCTTGAACATAACGCTCTCAACTTCATTAGATGGACACTTGAGTTTTCCTCAGCATATTAAATTGAGACCCATCTCTGGTTAAAGCATCTACTTTTACTCATTCTGTCCTTGGTATTCCTTCCACAAGCTGTGCATTAAATATGCCCTCCATCAGTAAAATAGGAAAATTGTGCAGTGAAAAATTAGAACTAATTCCTTCACCTTGCAAGCAGACCAAACAATTAACCCGGAAAATGGGTCAACGCTCAACTAATATAAATGTTCCCGAAATGAAAAAATTATGAAAGCTAAAAATTGGAAAAATAATAATCAGGAGAAAGTTGAGAGACGTATAGACATAAAAAGTTTGTAAACCATCTGTAGAAATCGTCATTAGTAACTGTGATGCGGTCATTCAAATTTCGTTCAACCTCCACCTCCACAAAATTTTAATGGTTATGTTATTCAATTAGAACAAGGCCATGACCTCAACTAAGATGCCTCTTCATATTGTACAATCCAACAAGGGTAAAAATGACGACGATTGTTTTACAAGAATAATTAGTGAACAAGAATATTGTTTAAGTAAGAAAGATGGTACAGCCTGTGTTAAAAACTCACCCATTCGCTATGTGCAGCTGCTGCGTGTGGAGTTAATGAACTATCGTGCGCCCCACTGACAAGAGCCTAAACTTAAACGATCAAATCTTTAATATTATGTAATATCATTGTTGAAATATAGGAGATTGCAATTTTTTTTAATCTTCTTTATTTTGAAATCACTCGCCACAACTTCGATGTTTAAACTAAAATTGTACCTCGAAATCTCCCATAAAATTGGCAGAAGCCGCTACTTATAAGCTTAACAAATGTCGATATTCTATCTTCAAATCGTTTTAAATAAGATTTCGGGCAAATATATCTACTTACTTGCCATAAAAACGATACTCATCCATATTCTGGAAGTAAAATTTCACCTCGAAATTTGCCAAAAAAAAAAAATCGTTAAACTGCCTCTAAAATGGCAAAAAATTGCCACATTATCCGATCCCGACCCATTTTCTAACTTCAAGTCATTTTCAACCAGATTTCAGAAAATTAAATGTTATACATTATGACATGACGATGACGTTATGGTTAAGATATTATCTTAACCTTAACGTCATCGTCATGTCATAATATTGGAAGACGTAGATGATCTATATTGTTGTGGAGGATTCTTGTTTATCTTACAAATTTTTATCTTTTTCTCCACTTTAGTGTACGCTTTTTGGACGATAGGTCCGCTTCGGCTCCTAACGAAGCTGAAAAACCTAAAAGAAACTGGAAAACGGTCGACGTTTCCAGGAACAAATCTGCCCCCGTTGTAAAAACGAAAAAACCTTACTAACCATTTTCCTTTTTAGATTTTTTTCGTTTTTGACGACGCGTTTTCCAGTTTCTTTTGGTTTTTCAGCTTTATTAGGGTCACGAAACTAGCACCTGTGCTGTTTACACCCTGAAGCCAGAGCCGAAGCGGCGGTATTTTCCAAAAAGCGTACATTGAAATGGAGAAAAAGGAAAACATTTGTAAGATAAATTGGAAAACGTATTATAAAAGGGTTTTAGGGAAGACGTGAGGCAGACATTTGTTGATACTAACGTCTTCACTATACCATCTAGATACATTTATGAAAACCAGTTTCACTATCATTTTATATGCTATTCACACATCACCTCATTTAATTAAAACAATATGCACCACCAATATCCAGCCAGAATGGGTTTGAACGTATTTAACGCATAGACAACAACATACTATATATAACGGCAAGCACTCAGAACTCAGATACATTAATCCTGGTGTACCATGAAGGTCAGTAATGGAACTACTTCCCTCCTTATTAGTTGTACTGACTACTTCACCAAACCTTTCAATCTGGTTAATTGCGGATGACACAACTCCCATCAAGACAGAATACATGCTTGCTTCACTATCGCTCAAATTCAACTTACAACCGTTGAATATATGGTTTACGGCAAATAAATGCTTCTAAGACTGTAAGAATGTATTTTGGAATGAGATAATTACCTGAGAATATCCCAGGGTTATCAAAGTTTCTAGGTATTATACTTGATCCTCGATTGACATTTAAACATGTCGACACTATTATAAGAAAACTCTCTAGTATCGTATTCTTATTAAAAAACTTGAGGAAAATTCTTCCATTTTTTCAGTTCTACTTAAGACCTTTCACGCAATATTAAAGTCTTCAGTTACATACGGGATTCTGGTCTAGGATTACTCGGTCCATGCAGAGCGAGTCTTTAAACTACAAAGAAGGCCTTAAGGGTTATAGTGGGAAAGGTTTTAAGGGAAGACGTGAGAGACATTTGTTGATACTAACGTCTTCACTTTGATTTTATCTGCTATTTAAACATCATCTCATGAAATCAAATCCACATGCAACATCAATATTGAGTTGGTTGCGATATCAGAATTGAATTTTTAAGACATAAAAGATCGCGTGCCCCCTTTAATCATTATTCCTTACTCTTCGTATCATATAATTCATATCTTCTGATATGAAATAAGTGCCGTTCTGTGTTTATTGAATAGAGCCTTTTATAACTTTAGGCAGTTTGTAAACTGTGATATTTTGATGTTTTAGTTTGAATTGAGTGACCTTGGAAAATATTCATTTTAATAACATTAAATTTTAAATTATGACCGATGTTTTGATATGTAAATAAAAATTGTGGTTTTGTGATTAAACATATAAAGTGTCTTAATTGTTAGGTGTAGATTTATCCATATCCCTCTTGACACAAGGGCTGATAATATAAATCAAGTACCTGGAATATAATTCATTTAATTCTATTTGGCAATTTATAAAATTGCTACTGTGTTCGCCTATTACTGATACTTGATGTTACTTAATCGACCTTGCAGAGAGCGAATAAATCCTGGGGAATGTTTGGAAACTTATATTTTTTTCTAAAAAGTGATTTTAAATCTGTATCACTGTAACACGTACGTTTAATACTGGATGAGTTGCTCATGAATTTAACATTCTCAGAAATGGAAGTAAATTAGCGTTTTATTATGATTGGCTTTGTGCAATTTTTACGAACACATAAGTTCTCATATAATGAGACCTTTCGTAATATTTAACAACCAAAGCCGAAAAATCAGTCGTTTTAAGACCCAACCCACGCCACCGTCTATAGATATTCTAATAACTACGCTCACTCGAGCGTGCTGCGGAAAATTTCCTTCCTCCCTGCGCCAATCCCTCGCCCATCGGCTACCCAGCGATGTCACGGCTTGGCCGTGACTCAGTTTTCGCAAGTGCTTTCGCGATCGGACGGTGTGAATTTATTTTTACGGAATAGTTTTCGCACGCTTTACGCTATACGCTATTTAAAAATATATATAGTTAAGATGGCTAAGCGTAGTTTTTCTTATTGTACTGTTGATGACTAACTAACCCAAACTAACCCAAACTACACGTAATCTCTCCCTATTTTTCTCTTATGGAATTGGTAAAGAATTATTCAATTTTCATGAGACGAAGTGAAACTAACCGAAAGTTGATTGGACGACTAACCCAAACTCACCAAATCTATTAAAATTGGTTATAACGTATCAGAACCTGTTCAAATGACTGAAGTAAGTTGATACTAAGTGAATGTAACCAAAAATTGACGACTAACCAAAACTAACCAAATGTATTAAAATTGATTATAACGTAATGTCTAAAATAAATTGAGACTAAGTGAAACTAACCAAAAGTTGATTCAACGACTAACCCAAACTAACCAAATCTATTAAAATTGGTTATAACTATCGGAACCGGTTGAAATGACTAAAATAAATTGAGACAAAGTGATACTAACTGATATGGCGACTAACCCAAACTAACGAAATCTATTAGAGTTGGTTATCGCGTATCGGAACCGGATCAAATATCTAAAATAACCTGAGACTAAGTGAAACCAACCGACAGTTGATTAGACGACTAACCAAAACTAACCAAATGCATTTAAATTGATTATAACGTATCGGAAATGGTTCAAATGCCTAAAATAAGTTGAGACTAAGTGAAACTAACACAAGGTTGATTCGATGACTAACCCAAACTAACCAAATCTATTAAAATTGATTATAACCTAGCGGAACCGGTTGAAATGACTAAAATACGTCGAGACAAAGTGAAACTAACTGAAAGTTGATTCGGCGACTAATCCAAACTAACCAAATATATTAAAATTTGTTATATAGTATCGGAACTAGATCAAATGACTAAAATAAGTTGAAACTAAGTAAAACTAACCAAAAGTTGATTAGACGACTAACCAAATCTATTAAAATTGATGATCATATCGGAAGCGGCTCATATAAGTAAAATAAGTTGAAACTCGATAAAGAAGTATTCACTTCTATCACGTGTAATATGCTACTCGCTATGCGCGCTTGTCTTCAGGAATCCAGATTAAGCAAAAATTATCGAAACTAACTTTAATTAACTAAATAAGCGCATTGAGACGAGCGAGCTAGACGCTTGACCAACCCCGCCTAACACAAAACCAAAATTAACCCCAACTAACAAACATATAAAAAAAAAATAAAACATGTCTTGTCACCGACGGAAATTGAACCCGGGCCGTAGTATCACAATCACAGAAGCTGATTCTGAAACGTAACTGCGCATGATTGCATATAGTTATAGTGCAGAGGCTAGACGGTTGTATAAAAATGCAAGGAATATAAGGAAATAAAATATAGTCAGCAAGAGAAATAATCATGTGCCTCAAATGCTCTTCCCGACCTTTGATACAGAGCAATGAATAATATCAATTCTGTTCTGCTTAATATAGCTATCGCTTTGCCTCGCTTAAATAATTATAAAAAAATAATAATTTCAGGAATAATAGATATTGGTTGAAAATCAGCACAACACATATTTTGACTAACATAAAATTGTCAAACAGAGAAATAGAATTAAAGAATAAATCTGGCAACACAGCCTTGTCTACAAACCTGCCCCGCACCGTCTGTGAGATTTCAGTAAAAACAAAACAATACATTGAAAGTTTTTAATGATTTTGTATAAACAAAAGTCGCGAGTAGCACAGTATACGTGAGAGAAGTAAATATTTCGTTATCGAGTCAATTTATTTTATTTATTTGAGCCGGTTCCGATACGTTATAATCCATTTTAATAGATTTGGTTAGTTTTCGTTAGTCGTCAACATTCACTTAGTTTCACTTAGTCTCAAGTTATTTTAGTCATATGAGTCGGTTCCGATAGGTTATCATCAATTTTAATAGATTTGGTAAGTTTGGGTTAGTCGTCTAATCAACTTTCGGTTAGTTTCACTTAGTCTCAACTTATTTTAGTCATTTGAGTCGGTTCCGATACGTTATAATCAATTATAGATTTGGTTAGTCATCTAATCAACTTTCGGTTAGTTTCACTTAGTCTCAACTTGTTTTAGTCATTTGAGTAGGTTCCGATACGTTATAATCAATTTTAAAATATTGGTTAGTTTGGGTTAGTCGACGAATCAACTTTCGGTTAGTTTCACTTAGTCTCAACTTGTATTTTAGTTATTTGAACCAGTTCCGATATGTTATAATCTAAGATTTGGCTAGTTTGGTTTAGTCGTCGAATCAACTTTCGGTTAGTTTCACATAGTCTCAACTTGTTTTAGTTATTTGAACCGGTTCCGATACGTTATAATCAATTTTTATAGATTTGGATAGTTTGGGTTTGTCGTTCAATCAACTTTCGGATCGTTTCACTTCGTCTCATAAAAATTGAATAATTCTTTACCGATTCCATAAGAAAGAAAGAGGGAGAGAGAGAGAGAGTCATATACTTTAGCTCTCTTGCGAGACGAAAATTCCAAAATGGGTCGTTGGCCTTGAAAAATCACTTTCATGAAACCAAAGAATATCAAAATAGCGTAAAATTTGTGGGCTTATAATATTTTAGCTTCACCCAAATTATGTATATAAATTGAGTTATATATGAGTATAAGTAAGTTTGATCACTGCTTTAACCACTACTTAAGAATACAATAACCCTAGATGGAAACCCCTTTTAATATTTGGGTTAAGATATGAGTGTAGCAAGTTAGTTGGTGTTTACAATTTTTTTTTTGTTAAAGCCGACACCCACTGTGACAACGCATTTGTCATATTAATAACAAAATGTAATAAGATATCGATACCTATCGACAGCCGAAAATATCATGTTAAAATTGTTCCATTGTCGCTATTTTCCTATTATATTTTGTAATTTGTGTTCGCAGCTAAACAATACCAGTTGTTTTTGGGTTTTGTATTAATTTTATATACCTACTGGTATTTTTATTCATATCGTAGGTAATATTTCGTTTATTATTTACTTATTTATTATAATACTAAATAACTATTACAAAGTAGTATCATTAATGAGCTATAACTGAGACATAATTGTTCATAAATATTTATATCATATATTGCTAGTAGAACGCTCCCCGTATAAAACTATTCGAGTGTGAGTTGGACTAGTCATATTGATCATACACGGTAGCTGTACGCATTCGTCTGCTGCACCGTGGCCGAGCGTGTTCAAGGCCAACGGCGGTATTTTCCACGGCACGCTGGAGTGAGCGGACTTATTAGAATATCTATAGACGGTATCCAAACTAACTGTCTCTTATCAAATTATGAATTTATTTTATATGCATTTACTTTAACAACACATATTTTATCATATGGTACCTTCAGATACAAATATATTTAACATTCAAGATTGAAGTAACTAATGTGGTTAGCCCAGATTTAATTAATTTGAGAGTATTCTAAAAACCAACTTATATCATATCTTCCAGAATTTTTGCCATTTCGACAGCTAGGATTTATAGAAGAGCAGCGTTTTTTTGGAATGAAATTATTTTTGTAGTTGGCTGCCAATTTAATAAATAATTCAGAAAAGCCATTTACTTAATAACTTTCTGATGACATAGAAATAAAACCAATATTCGTATAGACAACAAACCATAAATTATTTTCTTTGTTCAGGATAACGTTAGCATACAAAGGAGACTTTTTATTGTTGTCAATTACCTGTAATTTAGCAAAATAAAAATTGATTATTATGAGAATTTGTCTCTATTCTACAACAGATCATGGATCAATCAATAAGAACATGTGTGACGTGCCAGCTTTCATTTTGCATCGAATCAAATTTTAATAGTTAATATAGGGTTTTATTGACAAAACTATTATTTATTATTCGCCATAATGCGCAGAAATGAATTTATCGATCCAGAGGAAATCATTTCTATTTGTGGTGACCTCTACCGCCCGGTCGATGAAATGTTGAGAATGAATTGCCTTCCCCCGGAAATTCAAAACCGATATTGGTTGATTTGGTTTTCTTTGAAGCAGTTTTCTGTTGCGATTTGAAGCGTACCAATTCCGGAACGTGGGTTGCCGTTTGGGGACCTTTTTTATGACATCATGAAAACTGGAATTTGCTTTAACACCTTTCTTTAATGAATGGCGGGTCTACCAATGCCACCATATTGGGGCGCCGTGAGTGGATTTTAATTGCGTCCTAGTTTCTTTTGTAGAGGCCTTCTCGTCCATCCACGAGGTAGCAGAGCGTTCCAGCGATCTAGGCGAATAGCAACCCTTTACAGGTATTTTGTTTTATTCTCCGATTTTACCTTGATATTTTTGTTCAAACACCATTTGAACACTTTTTCAAATCTAACGATTTCATTTGTATAATTTCAACATTCCACGGCACGGTGCTCGCATTCCAAAGAGACCTCAAAAACCTCGGCGATACTGTAACAACGTTTACTCATCTTAACCCGGTCGCTCAACCTACGCCGATTCGGACAATCACGGCTTTCACAGCGAAGACGGAGATAATCAAGTTAGCTCCTCTAAATTTCCGGTCTTTAATAATCGAATTTTATAATTAACATATTTCGATTAGATCTCTATTAAAATGCATAGGTTTACTCTAGACAAGCGCTGATGTTAAGGTCTACAATAACTTCTCTGTAATTACTTAATTTGCCCTTTTTTAGTTCCGAAGTGATGCATCTTCTCCCGCCAGAAAGGGAGGAGTCAAGGACTTCGTGTTGGTCTAGTTCTCACGTTTTAGAATTCAGTCGAGTCTTGAACCCCAACCAAATAGCCGCGCTGAAGCGCGCTCCCGCTGGTATTGCCATATTGGCCATGCCAGGCAGGTTTCACGTGTTGAGATCCCCTAATTTCTCACCATTTATTCAAGTGACATTGTGGTATCTTGCCATTGAGACATATCGTCGTAGCCGTCTCAAGTCTACAGGTAAAGGTATTTATTGGCACCCAGCCATCTCTCTCTCATAAGCGTCCCCATTGGCCTTGTCCATGGGGGTTCATTTCTCTCTATGCTTTATTCTAATATAAAGATTC
>MU182129.1:480195-501275 GCA_016904865.1 Pissodes strobi
TGAATTCGGATAATTGATTCGGTGACGCAACTTTGGGTATTGGAAGGAGGTATGAAGATTTCCAAGCCTCTGGAAAAGTAGACGATTCCATACAGCAGTTAACGAGATGCACAATAAATGGGAGAATAAAAGGACAACAGTGCAGCAGCAAAGCCAAGCTTATCCCATTTGTACCAACGGCTTCAGATTTTATAGAAAATAAGGCCTCCTTAACTTCTTCGAGAGATGCAAGTTGAAACTCGAAATTTCCAACTCGTCTCTTTTTATTTTGGAGATAAAATGCTAAAGTTTCTGGATTTGGAGCATCCGGGCTCGCAGCATTTACGCAAAAATTATTAATGGTCTCGGGATCAGCCAAATGGCCAGGAATTGTATTGCGAGGCTTAGAGTGAATATTCAGCCTGCGTAGAACATTCCAGTTTTTCTTAGAGTTACCCTGACGCAGTATTGCATTAAGGTAGCATTTCTTCTCTCGGTCAATAGCTATTGTAACTTGGTTCCGAAGTTGGCGATAGTTTTTCCAACTATTTGCGGTTTTTTTCGTTTTTTATCGAAACAAATAATTAGGTCTAAAAGAGAATCCTTTCCTCTTAAACCAGGCCGAGTTGATTCATCTATGACTTGAGACAAATTATAAACCTGTAGCAGAGAAATAAATCTCTGTGTATGTATACTTTCTAGGTTATGGATATTAACATTAAAATCACCAAGACAGGTAAGATTATCAGAGGGCAGCACATATCCACAAACATTACACTCAAACTCACTCATAAATTCATTATATTAGTAAATCCCGGTGACCTATAGAAAATTCCTATGCTGTTTAAAATTCCATCAATTTTCAACTGCACCCAAATTTGCTCAGAAAATTTACATTCGTAATAATTCAAAATAGAAAATTTAAACAAGTTTAAATATGAAAATCATTTACGGATATATAATCTTTGATATTATTAAGCTTAGGAATAAGAGATCTTACGTTAACATGGCCTATTTTTAAATTAGAAATATTCTGGTTAACTGCCATTGTATTAAATCGTAAAAAGAACAAACATAAACAATAAACAATAATATTTATGCTTTCAAGGTGTCTACTTGTGCTGCAGTGATGATTTTAATAACCGAGTCGCCTTCGTTTTTTCTTACAAGAATGCTATCATTTTTACACCAGACATATTTGTACCCGAATTCCTTAAGTTCTCTGGCCTTAAGAAATAGATCGCGAATGTGCTTGGGCAGGTCAGGATTTATATAGATTTTAGTTTTAACCTCGGACTGAATATTACATATTTCTGTATCCAAAGAGACTGTTTTACGTTTTTCCAGTATTTGATTTCTTAAGGCCGGATCTTTAAAGGAAACAATGATTGGCATTTTTTTGGACTTATCGCTAGTTCGAACATTTAAATCAAAATCATCATTTGAGACAGTAACTTACACTGGTGATTGGATTTTAGACCTACAATTACTAGATTCTTACTCTTCGCTTCCACGTCTTTGGGATTGCTGGACTTCGTATACGCCATTTCCTTCTCCAGGTCCGAAATTCTTGCTCGTAAAAGATCGTGTTTTTTTTTAACTTCTTATTTTCATTTGCCAGAATTTCGACAGTGTCCTGTAGCTTCTCCATCACCGCACCATTAAAAGTTATGGAGTGCTTTAGCTCATCATACATCCGCTTGACAGCTTTCATGATATCATGATTTGAAGGATTGACTTGCTCGAAGAGGATGATAGAGAGAGGGAGATTTTGTTAATAATTTATTTACGGCGACAGCGCTTAATCTTCCTAGTTTGGGTTATTGGCGTACCTAGTTGTAGCTATTGTATAAGTAGTTTGTAGAGCGGCAGATGTCACAAATCATGATTTGAGCCCCACTAGTAAACAATTGATTGAAGGTCTTTTATTTATGTAACTTGAACCTCCGCATAAGGAGTGATCTTTAAGGGGCGTAAGTTTACATTTTTAATTATTTTTTTTCCTAACGCTAGTTATATTGCATAATACTTCTCTTTGAACTTCGTTTAAGGTCACCATATGGTAATCCTTTCGGGCATTTGTTTGAGCAAAATAATTTAAGTACTATTTGTGGTTTTCTTATCTGTCAAGTAAATTAGAAAACTTTTTGGCTTGTAGCATAATAGTCGCATTATTAGGCGAAAGCGGTATAGGGTACTGACCACAATTTTAGTGCATTGTCTTTTCCATTTAACTGGAAAAATTCATCACTTTATTTTTTTCTACTGGATTTATTAAGTAATAAACCAACTTTCTATGTACTGAATTTACCTGTGTTATTTAATTATTCGATTACCTAACTACCTACGTGTGCTCCGGAAGGGAAGAGAAAAGACAAATAGACACAGTAAGTACAGTTAATTTAGTTTATTTGCGCTCTACGTTTGAAGCGTCTTGGCTCAATTGACTTACCATAACTGCTGCAGTTTATTATTGATTTTATTATTGATTTAACACTTGGTTATTTGTTTTATTTTCGATTATTAATACCGATAACTGACGTAATTTCTAACTTATTAATATTTTTATATATTTTTTTTCCTGCGTGAAGCTTAAGTTTTTACGAACTCCACTTTCAACTTGGGGACTTTCTGCTTTTTTATCAGTTCAAAAAAGCAGTGGCGTTATTATATCAATACCCCTCCTTATCTCCAAATTTGTTCACTTTCCTAACAGTTCGTATGGACTTTTACCAATTTAAAATTTAACTTTAATTAATTTAATTTTTTTCACTACCAGTTTCTCTTGTTCTGGATTGAAAGTTTTGCGCCTTGGAGAAATTAGGAAGCAAAAAATAATGTAACACATTGTAAGAAACCAAATCATGAAATAATCAAATACGTGCAATCAAAATACCTCCCAATCAAAAATCCGACAAAATGAAAATTTAACTACTACCAATTGAAATTCAAACAAAATACGTAACTGGGGCAAAATTGATTTTGATATTTATTTGTTTGCGCACTACTGCAACTACTATTAGATCTGAAATTATTCTGGATTACTAAAAAAGCCATAAACGAAATTTGGACCTTTCTAGAGAAAAGTTCAACAAAATCCACCAAGTTGCACTAGTGGAGTATTTGGTTATCAGGATTATAATACCATTGGGATAGTTATTGTTTGAATTTTCTTTGTCGGAATTTTAATAGACAAATAGTCCTCATCAGATACATGCAACCAAAACATATAGAGTGTTACAAATGTATAAAATGAATCACCCAATTCTCAACACAGCAAAATACCTGTAATCTTGACACTGTGTCTCCATTAACAGTCTAAAACAAGGTTAATGCAATTTGTTTAGGTAACTAGTTTGCAAAGCTGTTATAGTTGGGTTGTAATATGTAGCAACACATATTTAGCGCAAAACAAATGGGAATGGCTAAGTGAGTTACTTTGAATTCTCGTTGCTATATTAAACAAACTTTAACATCTGTCTAGAGCAGTTGTTATGTGACGGCTGCAATTATTATTTATACTTTACTTAAACAAAGTGAAGTAACGATAATGTGACTTTATTTAGCGTTACATGTCGGAAGTATTTTTATATTAATCTTTCTGCATTGTACTAGAAAGAAAAATATTTAGAGTAAACACGATTGAGCGGCATAAGTCTACTAGCAGGCATTTTGATTTTTTTATCTGAGGACACTATTGATTTAAGTCGATCGGTCAACGTGACCACTTGTGGTCACCCAACGTTGCACATTTCAAGAATGCGTGTACATCTGTGGGAGAATTTTATATTCATCTAGCAAAGACAATCAGAATTGTTGACCCTAGGTAAACTTATTTTACCTACACCCGTAAGATAAGACTTTCTTATGCTACTCATTTTGCGTGAAGCAAGGAGTTTACTACCGCACGCACTTTTCTTATGTCGCTGCTTTCAATCAATCAAACTAGGCCGATGAAAATAGTACTGAGTATATGCCAAAATGTATTTAAACTAATAACAAACAACTGTATTTACAATTTGATTATTTGTTATAAATATTAATAGCCCAGTCTGCCATGACTTCTGCCATGGTAGTGTTGTTGTTCGATATTGTCACGAATTGTATTTTTTAACTGTAACGTCACGCCTTATTTAGCGTGTAGGAGAGTAGCTCAGATTTAGGAACCCACTAGGTCAAGTTGAGAAGAGATAATAAAGGAGACACATCGATAAAAACAATAACAAGTTTATTTACAAACAAACTTAACAACGCAACGGTTAGACTGTATACTAATAAAGGCGTGTTTAAAATTATAGATGAATTTGGAGTTTACACTATACCCAATTAATATTAAATTCATGTCTTCTCGAGGGACGCTTGGTCAAAGTTTTTCTGGACAGTGACGTCACTTTTATTATTAAAGTTTATTGGAGCGGAGTTGTCTTTTATTTATGTGTTCGTTCTGATATTTATAAGGTAAGTCTTTCTGGTTTAAGATTATCACAGGTTGCTAAGGCACTTTCACGACTAACCCAAACTAACCCGAACACTATCCCTTTACTGGAAATTCTGATACTTCACTCGTAAATTCGACTCTCTCTACTTTTAGTAGCCCCCAGATGCCGTATACCTGTGCATACGTCCACTCAGGTTAGGTAAGGACCTGATCGCCCTGGACCTGTGTCCAGGTGTTCACAGATCTGGGGGTTGTGGGATAGAACAACTAGAAGTGTACGCACCTGTGTTGCAGTACCGCAATTAGACTGAGCGGAATTGAGAGACTCGAAAGCCCGATGAACTTGGCGTTTGCCTGCGTATTTATATGTTACAAAATGATGATGGCTGCGTCATTAAGGATTAAAATCTCTCCCGTCGACCACTCAAGTTGTTTATAATTAACAGTGAATGTGTATATAACATTTATCAACTTCAAGTTCAAACTTAGGACAGGGTGATATTTAATTAGTAGGTTTATGCTTTTTACTAGTTCACACATCCCCCCTCCCTGATAAACGTTGGGGTTTTAACCTGACTTATTTGCTTTAAAAGAGAAAAAACAGACCTCATTTCGAGACGACATAAGACATATTGCATTGCACTAAATTGTATCATAATTTAATATATATTTCATCAGTGGACTTGTTCTAGCTTAGGTCCACCCATTTGCATTTCATTTTGTAGTCTCCTATGCAGTCATAAGTTCTTGTGTGGTTTGACTCGTTCTTTGCTAGTTATACATGTAACAAAAGAAAAATTGTTTAAAAAGTTATATTAACAATGTTATAATCTTATCCCATGTTTTCTTATTTGTGACGTTTTGTTCTCTTATTAATAAAATCTTAATTTGTTAAACCCGGCTTTTTACTAGAAATGTATTTTTTCAAAAATTGTTTGCTTCGATGGCAAACAACGTTACGTCTTAGTATTCATTGTGTTAATAAAGCAAATACGTGACAAACGTATTATTTAAATGCGGTTCTGTCTAATTATATATGATCAAATATTCTCCCGATTTGATTTTTTTAATCTTACTGGCCTATTATACCTTATACTTAGTGCAAACCTATCCGTTTTGCGAGCAACGCTTTCCTTCCTTATACTGGCTTATAATGTCATTTATTTTTAAAACTAGAGTTTTATGTTTATGGACAATAAATTACCTCTTATAGGATATCCCCCCCCCCCTTGTTAAGATGCGTCCATCTCAACAGAGTTCAACATTAACTCATGGTCTATATAATTGTTAGTTTTCGGGATATAGTTGGTTAAAGGGGCTTTGTTTATAAAGAGAATGAATTTTCCATGGCGTTATAAATAATTAACTTGTTGAGGCTCTGTATTACAATAAATTACCTCTCCTATATTAACAATATTACGGTATGGTATACTTATTTCTTGCTATAATAAAATCCCAAAAGCCGGTCCTGTCTATATTTTATTTATCCATTGTTCTTTCTTTATTATTTTTATATCCATTATCTAGAAATTTGTCAAACTGTATGGTATAGAGACGGCCTGTCTACATATATAATATTTGCTAACGGCATTATATCAGTTTAATGACTCAGTTATATTTCTTGACCTATCCAAAACTTGTTGACATTGTATATCAAATCACTCAATTTATTTTACTTGTTGACCTAATTCAACATGCTAGCTTTGTTTAAAGCAATAAAATATCTTTGCAACATATCATATGTCTATATGAATCTTATTATTTTCTCAAGTTATTGCCTTGCAATGTGGTCATGTGCCAATTCGATGAGTTAATATTAACAATGTTATGTAAATTAATAGAGAATAATGTCATTGTTTGCAGATTTCTTCGCTGTCGGACGTTCCCTTTACTTTGCTTTTGTGTTGCGGACTGCATGTTTATACAAAGTTTGGTAGATGGTGCTCCTGGCCGTCTGTCGTAGTCTCGTAGTGGGTTTTTTGAATTCCTTGATCCTTCAATTGATGGGTGTGTCAAAATGGCGTCCGCTTGATTTTCTTGCCTTTCCGTGTGTTGGCATTCGATGAGCTAAATAATACAATCAAATATAAGTATCGTGAATATTGAGTATGTGGTGATAATTATACTGACAAATGTGCCTCTCTTTGTTCAACTTGTGCTACTATAGTCTGCACACATTGACCTAAAATACGACATAGACACGAGATTTTTGGCAATATTAGACACTTGTTTGATCTGGAATAGATTCTAAGGTTTGTTATTATTCAATTATTTATTAGATTATCTAATTCGTTGTCTACTGCTGCAGCTATTTCATCCATACACTATAATTTGTTATACTTTTTTTATCTTCTAGGAATACCTAGTCGAAGAATGGAGCAACTAGTGATTCTTCGATTGGCTGAGTCATCTATGGACCCGACTGGTGCTTTCCAATGGCCCCTGACTGGTCCTGGTTTGGGATCCATGCAGCACGTTCTCAAGGAAATGTTATATATACATAATTTACAATTTCTTACTGCTTTTCTCTTCGTGGTATCGCTTATATATTTTCCCATATATTTATTTTATTCTATGTTTCTTATATTTACTTTCCATGTCTTAAGTTTTTCTTACTTAAGGTTTACTTTAAAGTAAATATAGGCACGCTATGTAAATCTATGCTAGCTTTATGAAAATTGTGTAGGACAGAGAAACATTATATTATTATTTATATATCCACGTATGCTCTCTTTTAAACACACATTATATAAACATCTTTTGCTTATATATTTCTCTATTATTTCACCTTGTGTATGCTTTACATACACAACTTTTGCTTATATATTTTCTCACTATGTATGCTTCTTCTTATCTCAAAAACATCTTCTTCTATATATCTCCTCACTTTACATAAACAACTTTTCAACTTATGTATGCTTCTTCTATATTCTTCATGCTTTACATAAACATTTATTGCTTATATAACATATCACCTGGGAACTTTGCCTTTGAGCTTTTCTGGTACCAAAATATTTGCTTGGACGTCCTTGTACGTCAGCGTAGCTACTTCAGTCCCTATATGCTCAACTTTCCGATGCCTAAATTCTTTGCTGCGACGTTCTTTTAGATAACCCGTCGTTGCAGTCTTGTTTAGGCCGGAGAACACTTTACTGTATAAATCTTCCTCGTATACACATTTATTCCTCCTGTATATATCCTTGATTCACAGTTTCAATGGCAACTCAGTTTTTCTGCTGGTCCATTACTTTTGCTTTAATATGAATATCTTCATCTTATCTTCACCTATTTATTTTGCATATATACCTTACTAATTACTCAATAATATTCACTTAACACGACTTGTTCTAGATTCATTTGTCTTTATAAATCATATGTTCTATAATATGTTTATTATTCTATATAGTGCATTAACTTCCTAAGTATGTTTAGCTATATACTTGTCTTAGTAACACTTGGTTTTATATTATGCTATATTTCACTATGTTTCACTATATATTTTCCTTATTTATACTTTAACCTCCTAAGTGCCTTGTATATATCATTTTCTATGAGCACGTGGGTTTTATATTACACTATTTACAATGAGGCTTCGGGTCTCTCCTAATTTTTGTGTTTGTCTTAGTTGCTTATTTTACTTGAGTACTTGTACCACATAATTATATTCTTCCTATCCTTGTCCTCTTCACTAGTTTCTCCTACGTCCTGCTCCATGGTTTCCTTTAGTTTCTCCTATACAAATCTGTTGTATTGCTCTATTTTGATATTTGTTCCTTATCGTTGCTACCTTCGCCAAAAAATAGCCAGTCCCACAACGTAGTTAACTTTTTTCTTTGTTTGTTCCAGGTATGAACATAGACCCCTAGATGGAGCCTCTGTCTTCCGTGAGGCAGACCTACAGTGGCTTTATACAGGACAGTGACGACAATAGATCAGGACCGCCATTTTGGAGCAAATTTTCTTAAAGCTTATATGGAAGTTTCGCGTTTTTTGCATTTTCTTAGCAAGAAGCTAACAAAATAAAGCGACTGAAGTATTATAATGGTAGGAATATGTTAACCGGACCCTTACCTAACAAAAATTTAATAATTTTCACGAAATTATCTAGCAAAATCATTGAAAGTATTATACTAGCATTTGAAAATCCCGCATGTATAAGCGGCAAGGAACATGTTTCCGACTCTTTTTGAGCGTAGTACAGAAAGGGACAGAAACTCAACCGAAACTAGACACTTATCAGCTGAATGGACAATGTAAGTGGGGTTATGATGACTCAAGATTGTGACAGATTGGTACGTAAATATATATAAATATTTGTTTTTTATTAATAATAATGCAGGTCGCAGCGATGAACAGGCCTCTCTCTATCTACTATCTATTCTCAATAACTTCTTCAGTACCAATGAATTAGGAACCTTCCCAAAAAAATGTTTTGAAAGGAACAATATATAATATGAAGCAGCGAAGCAGGTATCCAGTTTATACAGCAGTTGATGCAAGAAAGGGCACTTTTCTTTAGAGCAAATAGGTATATGGACAAGCAAAGCATAATATTTAAACAAGATGACATGATGTATACTTCCGTCATTGTCTAAACAATGCTTCCGTCTTCCATCACATGGAATTCTAAATTTTCAACAGAATTGATCAGTTTAAAAATAAAGCTGCTGCCATAAAATCATGTCTAGATTAAGACTTGTTCATGTTAAAAACATCTTATTTATTTATAATCAACACAAAGAATATAAAAGCTTATTTCAATTTTCAGCTTTGACCATAGAGAAAAAATCAGATTTAATAAGGATGCTATCAAAAAATGGATCCTGAATAATGAAAAATTCATTATGATTTTTATGGATGTTGACTACGAACAGAAGTTCATTTCATGTAGTGTTAGGAAATAAAGTAGGTACACTATTTGACAAACCTGTATTTGATCTAAAATAAATATATTAATTTTACTCAACGTTGTTTGATTAACTTACTTCGATCTCTTCTTTCTTCTCGATAAAGCTTTAAGCTAAACGGCAACAAAAAAAAAATCTTAAATAAAATATGCATATATTACCTAATATATTTAAAACAATACAAAACAGGAATACACCTCCGGTTATTAACAAAAGCTAAATAAAGAACCTTAAACATGGAAAAAACTGTAGTTTCTCGAATTGAAATTTTTAATACAAATAGTTTTTTTCAACGATTTACTAGCATATTTTTGCACTACTTTACTTTTTCTCTTGTTAACTAATTTTTTTAAATACTACATATCTACTAACTATTTTTTGACTCGTATTATGACAAGGTTCTGTGATAACTGTACTATCAATTTTCCATTTCTACCAAAAAAATAAATCATGCGTTCATGGTAAAAAATCCAATCCATTCTTGACTCCTCAGTTTGCTCGGAAAAAAGCCTCGATATGGAATCTGATGAGATTTCAAGGCAAATTCACGCTTTGAAGCCTTTCTTTCCACGTTGGTTTTGGAAATGGAAAATATGGTTGGGATAGCATTTGGCTTTAACTTCTTATCTCATCTTTTTTCCTCCCACATGCCTGGTGCAAAATGAACCTGCAAGAAAAGATAATCCGTTACTACATTGTAATGTACACATCACTTAATTATGCAAATTGAGGCATGACATTTGACGAACATGTTACTTAGACTGTGTTGTACGATGCTGGCTAAGCTCGAGTCAGCTAAACCAAGACTGGTGGTTGAAGAATCCCATTTAAAATACATTGCAGATAAATGATCTAATTTGACAGCAATGTATTAAGGAGTTCAACCACCAGTCGTAGTTCAAATAAGCTGAGTTTAAGCAAGCCTCTATTTTACAACCAGGCCCTACTAACTACATAACAGTAACTATGTATATGATGTTAAACATGGAATGTTATAAATGTTAAAGTATTTTTTGTACTTCCAGGACTAAAATGGTTAATTTAATCCTAAGGGACTGAAGTACATTTGGACTGTGATCGTGATCACAAAGTTATCGACACTGACAACTTGTTTACTTATACTGTAACTAAGTGTTTCAAAGTAGAACAATACAATATTCAACTGGTAAAGAAAAGCCTAATATAACATTTTATATCAAAAAAGGCATGCAGCTGCAATATACTACATTCTTATAAATACAAAGAGTAGAATATAACAACAGTCTGGTGTGACAAAAAATACTCGTGAAACAATCACCCTTCAACTTTACATGCCCAAGATTTTTTTAAATCACTACATATAGGATAATAATGTATTGGTGGGCCTGTAGAAGGCCTGCAGGGCATGTAAAAGCCTACGTCTGACTAAATCTTATAGATAATCTACTTTAAAATACCACTTGTTTACCTACCTTGGTACCTACGAAAGCAGCAAAACTACGCTTTAAAACGTAATATAACTTTAATGTCTAATTGGATATACCGAAACTACACACACAGGTTTAATAGTCAGCAAAAAAGTCACTAGAAAAACGCATAAAATCGCTATAAATCACAAGAACTTATCCACAGTCACATATGAAAACAAACTAAATTTGCTCCAAAATGGCGCAGCCAATCAGCGCGTTGACGAAACATTGTCGTCACTGTCCTGTATAAAGCCACTGTAGGCAGACCGTACTTCGGCGACCGTCCGTAGATTCAACACGTGGCCGTACTCTTTCTTTGGTGACGCCGACCGGCGACCGCCCGTAGATGGCAGCACTTAGCCGTATCTCGGCGCATGATTTCAAACCAATATGTGCTTATTATATGTATATATTTTATGCAATAGCTAAACTGACCTAGCCTGCGTATATTAAATGTTTGATTACTTAATGATTTACTTGATTTTGTTGTTTAATTTAATTTATTAATGTCGTTTGAATATCGCGACGGTCTTTCAGGCGCAAAAGAAATGGGGAACAGGAAAACCACCAATAAGACAATAGCCAAGCAGCACTAATGGCTTTCAAGGTCAAGTATTACATCCGAACTGGTAGAGAGTTCCTGCAAGGTAGTCAAAACAAAGTGACACTAGCTTGTGTTCAGGAGTACGAAGGCATCAGAGACAATAAAAGAACTGTCGAAATAGCTAAAACAGGCTTGCCGGTCTTTATGGTGGAACCAAAAACTTTTTGTTGGGTGGCCAGATATACTATTAAGGCATTCGTTATGAAATAAGTAGCAACGAATGGTATAATATCCAACTAGGACAGAGACACGCTAAGGAATTCATTAAGAGTTTTTCACCAAAGGTTACAACTGACTTACTAAGGCCACAATGGAAAGGCTGTCAGAATGATGGTAGATTTATTGAAAATACTCTTAAGTCTAATAGGTTTGACAGATGAAAGTAATGCAGGTTCTGCCAAAAAGAAGAGAAATGTGCAACCTACGTTCTATACCAATGTGAGGGCATCGTGAAGACGCGTTTAAGAGAAATGAGTGAAACCAAGAGTCATTATCAAGCCTATAGAATATAATCAGAGATACAAAACTAGATGAGGTGCTCTAAAAACAGAGAGAGCCCCAATGTACTTTGCAGGTCGCAGCGATGAACAGGCCTCTCTATCTACTATAATCTAGATATCTATTTCTCAACAACTTCTTCAGTACCAATCTGATTCCTACCCTATTTACTATCATAAATTGTTGCTAGTTCTGTAATAAAATTGCAATATTTTAAATGTTACATATAGTGTAGCACACTCTGGATCGACCTAACCCTGCTTGTAAACTTACTTAAATCATTTTTTTTTTTAATTTTTGAATCGATATTTTGAAAACGGTAGAACTAACGAGAGTATCAGTATCAGTATCAGAAGGGGCCTTGAAGCCTTGCACTTAGACCAACAATTGGAGATACCTATCAAATATCCTTAGGCAAAGGAATGTTTTCTTTGTCCCGTTGTGCCCTAGTCCGCATTAGAGAACCTCCAGGATGCCGGTCTTCCTGAAGATAGCCCGTTTCTCTTTCAAGCTAACACGACATACTGAATCTGGCTCGAGACAAATTAAATCACGTATCAATATTAAATATATCAAGGGCATTTTAAGGTGCGAAGGATCAAAAAATATTCCTTTTCCTAAGTATATTTGATAGGTATCTCCAAGATTTCGACCTCTGCGAATTTACCCATAGGTTCAAGTAATTAAAAATATTATAGAAATGCCAATTAAGCAATTAAAAGGAGTCTTGTGTAAACTGTACGATCGTTTTGGTTCATCGAGAAAAGAAGCTGATCTGGCCCTCATTTCTCGAATCGATATCGAGATAGACGTGGAAAATGCTTAGCCTGGAAGGAGGGCAAATTAATGAAGGTAAATAGAATTATTTTTCTTTTTCATGTCGTTAAACAATTAATCGTTGAGCTCGGGTTGAGATCACTTATCATTTGTCTTATTTATTCTTTTTAGTAACGTAATTTTTGATTAATTTTAAAATCAGAAAGAACCTTCAATGTGCCCAGAAACCTCTCATCCCATTTTTGAAAATATTATAAAATTTGGTAACTTTTTGGTTGATATTTGATATCGGGTTCGTTTTACCAATCGTGTCTAGCAAAGTGAAAGATTGTAATTTATGGTAAATTTATAAATCAAAAAAGTCTCATCCCACCCATTTTAGAAAATATTATATAATTGTCCAATTATTAATAAATATACAATATCTTGCCTTTTGCATAAATATCTTTCCGAAAAATCATAAAACTTCGCTTTTGATTAGGATTAAACTTAAATAAGATAGGAAAGTTTAAAAAATCGAGAAATTTGATAATATCCGTCGGCTCAAATTACAATAAAACTAATCTAGTTTTCACTATTTTGTTTTAAAAACTATTTATTGTAGAGACTTGCGGTAAAAAATTTATAACTAGAGTAGCCAAAAAAAAAATCCTGGAAATTATATTCAGGTTTCGCAGATGGCCGCTAGGGGGCGTAACCGCCATCTTGAATTGAAAAAAGTGGTGTTTTTCGGAATTTTGCCTAATTAAGATAACAAAAATACAAGCATTTTCAAGCTGAGATAAATTCGAGTTTTTTTTTGTTAAACACTTTTTGCCCTATCTCCAAAAATAAACCGGTGGGGGTGTTCAAATGTGTTTGTAAATAAACATCAGTAACTTCTAAACGGCTGAACGGATTTCAATCGACTTGGTGTCGTTGAAAAGAGCTTTTCTTGGGCAACAAAACCTACCTTATTTGTAGTGATTGTAATTTGCTATGTCGCCACTAGATGGCATTTTTCGATAAAAAAATTTTTTGGTGCTAGTTTTTTTTTCATGAAAAAATAGCAGAATGATGCCCAAATAAGCTAGTGAAAACCGCGCCTCGATATCTTATTCCTAACCTAAAATATCGGCAAAAGAAAATTTTACCATAAAATCAGTTTTTTTAAATTTTTTCTCCAAAGTTTGTTGGTTGTTTTTATGGGTAACTAGACTACCATAAAACTAGAAACCATAAAAAATATAAACAGCTTGAACCGTCATCAATAGAGCAATTTTAGGTTGTAACTTTTAATAAAAAAGGCACAATTTATGCTTAGGCGCATATTAACTATATCATAGGTACGAGTAAGTAGGTATATACTAAGTATAAGGCCATGGATCAAGATCAAGGACGTTGGAGTCTTATCTTAATGTGTGATGTGGCATTCTAGGAGGCAACATTATTGGACCATATTTCTTCGATCGACCACTAAATGGTAACGTGTTTCTAGATTTTTTAGTCGCCCAATTACCGATTTTGTTAGAAAATGTGCCACTGAAAATACGGCAAAATTTGTTCTTGCAATTAGACGGTTGCCCAGCACATTTAGCTATAAATGTGCGAGAACATCTAAACGCAGTATTTAAACAGCGATGGATTGGAAGAGGAAGTCTATTTCCATGGCCACCCAGATCCCAAGACTTAACCTGTTTAGAATGCTATTTATGGGACCGGTTAAAGGACAACGTATTTCAAACTCAAACTACAACTAGGCAAGACATGCAATACAGGATTCGAAATGCAATTCGCAACCTACCATGAGCCGAAATTGAAGTTGCAGTTTTTTCCACGCAAGAGAACGTGATTGACAGCAATTTGAGCATTTAAGGAGGCATTAAAAAACTTTTTTCAGAGCCACGACTTACATAAAAAAGAAAATTTCGTAAAAATATGGAGGCCCGTTTTCAAAAAAGTTATCGAATTCGAAACCCACTGATTTTCTAGTAAAATTTTGTTCTATCGTTATTTTAGGTTAGGAACAAGATATTGAGGCGCGGTTTTCACTAGCTTGTTTGGGCATCAGTTTGCCATTTTTTCATGAAAAAAACCTGATACCAATAGATTTAATTTTTTTTTAGGAATTTCGCAATTTCTGTCATAATATCAAAAAATGCCTTCTGGTGACGACATAGCCAATTACAATCACCACAAATAAAGTTTGTTGCCCGAGAAAAACTCTCTTTTTACAGTTAAATTTGACGTTTTTTTCTAATATTGTTATTAGACATTTGTTTTATCTTCCATGGCCTGCTACTTATTATCTATATACGTACCTACTCGTACCTATATTATAGTTAATATGCGCCTAAGCATAAATTGTGCCTTTTTTATTAAAAGTTACAACCTAAAATTGCTATATTGATGACGGTTCAAGCTGTTTATATTTTTTATGTTTTCTAGTTTTATGGTAGTCTAGTTACCCATAAAAACAACCAACAAACTTTGGAGAAAAATTAAAAAAAAACTGATTTTATGGTAAAATTTTCTTTTGCCGATATTTTAGGTTAGGAATGAGATATCGAGGCGCGGTTCTCACTAGCTTGTTTGAACATCATTTTGCTTTCTTCATGAAAAAAAAATCTAGTACTAATAGATTTAATTTTTTTTAGAAATTTTGCAATTTCTGTCGTAATATCGAAAAATGCCCTCTAGTGGCGACATAGCAAATTGCAATCACCACAAATAAGGTAGGTTTTGTTGCCCAAGAAAAGCTCTTTTCAACGACGCCAAGTCGGTTGAAATCCGTTCAGCCGTTTTGAAGTTACAGATGTTTATTAACAAAAACATTTGAACACCCCCCACCAGCTTATTTTTGGAGTCTTTCACAAAAAAAACTCGAATTTATCTCAGCTTGAAAATGCTTGTATTTTTTTGTTATCTTAATTAGGCAAAACTCCGAAAAACACCACTTTTTTCAATTCAAGATGGCAGTTACGCCCCCTGGCGGCCATCTGCGAAACCTGAAAATTATTTTTAGGATTTTTTTTACTACTTTAGTTATAAAATTATTTATCGGAAGTCTCTACAGGGTGTCCCAAATTCGAGCCTCATCATTGGGATCTCGGAAACTAGAAGATACGTGGTCGGTTAAATGGAGGCAAAGTTGCGCAGTTTGATGCTGATCAAAATGCCACCTTACAAGTTTAAAAATTCCGAATATTTCCGAAGATTTTTGAAAAAAACCGAATATTCGCGATTTATTTTTTATTCTTTTATGACTCTATTTGAATAGATATAACAAAATAAATTTCACATTTTCATTGCTACTTTTTCGGTTCTTCAAGATGGTGTTATCAGATTTTCAAGCGGACGTTTCGTCTTTGAGCTGCCATCGTCAACTTTGTTTTTTTAAATACGGCCCTGAATTTTTTATTACGGATTTTAAGAGCTTCTAAGGTCCCAAATCCAATGATGTATCGCACTCATTCAATTCATATTAGTGACATTTTCCATAAGAACTCATGTGTTAGAGAGAGACAGAAAATAGATTTTTAATAGAATTAAAAACAAAAACCTTTTTTTTACGCATTGACGCCTTGCATAAAGAGAGCTTAAGAACTAACATAAGAAGTGGTTAATAAATAATATAATTATTAAAGTGTCAACCCTCAAACCATGGTTAGGCTCTAGGCTATATTTTTAGCAATTTACCCAAGTAAATAGTTGTGTGTGATTCGAGGTGGGATTAGATTTGGAGCAAATAATAAATTTCACATTTTCATTGTTGTATCGCACTTTTCCGAAAAAATCCAAAAAATCTGTTTTCTGTCTCTTTCTAACACATGAGTTCTTATGCAAAATGTCACTAATATGAATTTTTCGAATAAGTGCGATACATAATTGGTTTTGGGACCTTAGAAGCTTTTAAGATCCGTAATAAAAAATCCAGGGCCGTATTTAAAAAAACAAAGTTGATGGTGGCAGCTCAAAGACGAAACGTCTGTTTGAAAATCTAATAGCACCATCTTGTAGAATAGAAAAAGTAGCAATGAGAATGTGAAATTTATTTTGTTATGTCTATTCTAATAGAGTCATAAAAAAAATAAAATAAAATCGCGAATATTCGGTTTTTTCCAAAAATCTTCGGAAGTGTTCGGAATTTTTAAACTTGTAAGGTGGCATTTTGATCAGCATCAAATCACGCAACTTTGCCTCCATTTAACCGACCTCGTATCTCTTCTAGTTCCCGAGATCCCAATGATGAGGCTCGAATTTGGGACACCCTGTACAATAAATAGTTTCCGAGATACAATACCTTGCACACTTATTTGGCCACCCTGTACATATTTCAATAACATCGGGATAGCAAGATCCAGTTGTCTGGTTTTAAACCACCTAAATCCATTTTTAAATGATGTTTAGTAGCAGATACCACCATTTTAGATGTGAGTCAACTTCATTAAAAATAAGAAAACTTTATCAAAAAATTACAACTTTTTTTTTAAGAAATGATACAGCAAAATTTGTTTTCAAAAGTTATAATCTTTACTCTCATTGGCTTCTTGGAAATCACTGGATATATTATAGGTACTGTGAAACTATTCCAACACATGTTTATAATATTCAAAACCTTGCCGGCGTCTCCATTCATTTAATAGTGCATATACAATCAGTTTTACGTCTCTCATCTTCAGTTTTTTTGGTTTCTTTCCAGTAGAAATTCCTTTTGGCTGGATATTGATAATTGTCTGTTTTTTCCTAAAGACTCTTTTGAACGCTCTTGTATCTGAACGGTAAGATAACTCACCTCGAATGATGGTGTTGTTATTGTTTTTCCAGTTTAGAAATCATACCATCTTTTCTAGAACGTTTTTAAATTCTTCTGGAGTTACAATATCTTCTGTTTTTTTTGATTCCTCTTGCAATCTTTGCAAATACTCTATACTCCAGAAGTGTCCAACCACCGGGAATACTAACTCGATTGTTTTAATAGTGCTGGTTTGACTACTATTACATACTTAACCACTTGAAGCACATAGACAACAAAATAGTGCTGTATCTATTACTTCTGAGTTGTTGCTGTCTAACGTAAAAAACACACAGCTGTTCATCTTCCGTCCATGTAAAAATTTTAACAATACCATTTGCGAGGGGAACATGTAAGTATCCAATAACGGTAGTAAAGTTGTGAATATATAATAGTTGTCTGCTCCAATATATGCTTTGATCGCGTATTTCGAGCAAATCTAAAATTTTCTGTCCATCAAAAGAAATGGTCAGAAAGCCGTCCCGTTTCTCTTTCACTTTTTCAAAGAATGCTTAAGTTCTAAGCTTGTGTAAGATTAAGGCTTAAGTTTGAGGCGCTTAAAACAGGTATTTACTTATATTCAATTTTCTAAGGATATATTTAAATACAAGAATAAACAGGTAAAGTACCTAAGCGCTTATATTTTTAAAGACCAGGAAATTTTAAATTAATGTTATACTGATATACTAACATGTTGTTCTTGAATATTTCATATTCAAGGAGCAAATTGTCAAGGATTTTTACATAACTAATTTGCTAACAACAGATTTACTACTTCCATACCTAGAAGTGCATACTCACCACTAAAAGTTTATTTACATTTTATTATTCTGACCTCCTCAAATTTTTTTGGTCAAAACTCTTATCATTAATACTTGCTGCTTCTGTTGTATTAACATTTAACTGCGAGTGACCACTGATTTTGAAGCATTCTTAAACGAACCAAATTAGAATTAAAAGTTATAAATGAAACAACATATTTTCATAAATTACGCATCATGACAAATTTATTTTGCAATATCGGCAACGCTGCAATTAAATCCAGAATCAGGCAAAGATAAAAAGTTGGGCTATAATATTTGTGGGTAAAATCCTACGAACTAACTTATTTAATTGAAAAATTGAATTTTACTTACTTGAACCTTCATTATGCCTAACTGCCAGCAATGCAATTTTCTGCCCTCTTGTTAAATTAGCCATGTTTATCTGCAATTTTCAAATCACTCTAATACCCTTCGTACATAAACAAATAGAGAAGCATTAAGCGTTCTTTAGCACGAGGTTTCGTATTGTGTGTTAGTTTTAGGAATGTTTAAAAGAGTTTAAATAATATAAGTAGCTTGTAGACTGTCGTGGTGATTAAGCATATTTGACATAGGACCATTCACCACATCGAAGAGTGGGATCTACTACTAAAATTTAACCTTTCAGCGAGTCAGCGCGGACTGTGATTCCGCAGTTGAACATTTGTTAGTGTATCTTTTGCGCATTTACTCGTGCCAGCCTGTTCCGTTCAGTAGCTTTCTAAAATACTTCGATGCATCTGTACGAATTTGAAGCCCAAGGCAATAAAAGCTGATATTTGCGGAGTCCTAGTCCGCACGCGCTTTTTCGTGTTATACTGTTGATTTGACAATTTTTCTTTTTTTAAGGTAATTAATAATTTATTTTTATAAAATATTGTTTATTTTTAATGGAAATTACTTTTTGCATGCACAATAATATGTTACTAGAATTTTTATAAACGTCATGGAAATTAATCTGCGGCGAGGCTCTTGTTCCTCTTCTTATCAATATATTCTATTTTTGCAGAAATGACATATTACGAGAAAGAAAAACGGTTGCTAAAAATACTTATGGAGGAGTGTTTAAGCGATGAAGACAATAAAGTACCCAATAAAATTGAGGATGAAGAAAGTATGGAGGAAATAGATAATATAGAACAGAGAAGTGACAGCGACACAGAACAAGAACTTGATACTGAGGGCGATAATTTAGAAGCTACACTACCTTCGACCTATAAAGTCAATCGTTAACCGATTTACAGGGGAAAGGATGGATACGAATGCCAAATGTTTCCACCCTCAAATAGGCGGATTAGGACAAGTCAACAGAATATTGTCAAGCAACAACCTGGCCCAAAGAGAAGCACTAGAGAAAGAAAGTAAGATATTTGGAACTTTTTTATAAATAATGAATTGCTGGAAATAATAGTCGAAAACACAAATAATTACATACATGCATTAGCTGAAAGTTACTCTCGAACAAGAGACGCTAAGCCTACTAATATAAGTGAAATCCAAGCATTGATCGGATTGCTTTACATCTTAGGAACTTACAAAGCAAATCACGTTAATTTAGAAGACTTGTGGTCAAGTGATGGTCAGGGTATCGAAATATTTCGCCTTATAATAACCATAAAACGTTTTAAATTCCTTCTAAGGTGCATCAAATTTGACAACAAAAATGATCGCGAGGAAAGAAAAAAACACTACAAACTAGCAGCTATTAGAATATTTTTGTCGCCATCTGCAAATATTGATACAGGCCATCCGTGAAGCAGAAGCAACGGCAAAACCTTACCGTTGGATTTATTTTGACTTTTGATTTCACATGGATATATTGAATTTTCAAACCTTGCACGCTGACGGTATAATGAAGATACTGGTTTAAAAATTGTTGTCTCTCGGTCCTGAAAACCACATAAAAATATAATAGGTTTATGGTGGATAAATTTAATTAAGCAAGCAAAGCAAGATAGTGTTGGTGAAAAAAATATTATCCTAAACAGCCAACAATAATTCGTGTTGTTTATTTTCTGCCGAAAACAAACCAAAACTGATTAAATCAAATGCTTTTTTGGTTCGGAGTCGAAGTTAGTTTATATGACCTTTGTGACACCGTCACAAACGGTACCATATTTATAAGAACTATCATTAATTTGAAGCATTTTCATTCCTCCCCTAAAGATTAGATGACAATATTGTATTTAATTGACCCGCATTTTGATCAAGTAGTGCAAGCAGAGCATGAGACTCTTACTGTCAGGGTCGTGGGTTTGAGCCCCGCGTTGGGCGCCAAATTGAGACACCGGTTCTAGCAATTTAGAAGGTTCAGAAAATCATTGAAATTTATTTAAGAAAACTTATATAATTTAAGGTCGAACCACTTCAACGTTAAGGGTTGTGTCAGAAACCCAGCCACAGGAATTGTGTTCTTTTGAGTGTCACCATATTTTAACCACTAAGCAGGAAAATTATTGCGAGTGTGGAGCAGATTGAATTAGTTCGATACTCAAATAAAATAAGAAAATAAATAAGGGAAGTATCAAAAAATTGAAAGGATTATTTTAAGTAAAAAATTGCCTTTAATATAGGTTAGAGGATGATGGTAAATAAGGGTACAGTGACAGTATGATGACTGCCCTCAAGGCTAGCTTTTAGATTGATGTATTACTGTAATCTGTGTATGGATGTATGAATGCAAGAAAATCAGGACAATAATATTTCAATGCTGTTGGGTATTTGAAGAAAATATTACTGAAATGCTAATAATAAATGGTTCAACAATTTGAGCAAGGAAGAGCAATATTAAAAGACAATAAATATTGTCACGACTAACAACCATCCGAACGTTTTTGTGCTACCCTATAGAA